>APFE030978655.1:12325-72231 GCA_000404065.3 Pinus taeda
AATGGATATTTAAGACTAAGCAGGATTCTAAAGGCAATGTAGAAAAATACAAGGCACGTCTTGTTGCGAAAGGTTTCACACAGAAAGAAGGCATTGATTATAAAGAGACTTTCTCTCCAGTTTCATCGAAAGACTCTTTAAGGATTATATTGGCGCTAGTAGCACATTATGATTTAGAACTTCATCAGATGGATGTAAAGACGACGTTTCTCAATGGTGACATTGATGAAATGATCTATATGACGCAGCCAGAAAACTTTGTATCAGGTGATGCAGGGTCTATGGTTTGCAAACTTAAGAAATCTATCTATGGGCTAAAACAAGCATCTCGACAATGGTATTATAAGTTTCACCAAGTTGTTAGCTCATTTGGTTTTGAGTCTAACATAGCAGATGAATGTATATACCTTAAGTTCTGTGGGATTAAATTTATTTTCTTGGTTTTATATGTAGATGACATATTGCTTGCCAGTAACAATAAGGATATGTTGCATCAAACTAAGAATTCTTTATTTAAGAACTTTGAAATGAAAGATCTTGGTGATGCATCATTTGTTCTAGGGATTGAAATACTTAGAGATAGATCTCAAGGTATTCTGAGGTTATCCCAGAGGAACTATATCGATAAGATTCTAACAAGATTTGGCATGCAAAACAGCAAACTAGGAGATACCCCTATATCAAAAGGAGATAAGTTTAGTCTGAAACAATGTCCCCAAACTGACTTAGATAAAAACCTCATGAAAGATATTCCCTATGCCTCAGCCGTGGATAGCATCATGTATGCACAAGTATGCATGCGTCCGGATATTGCGTTCATTACCGGAATGCTAGGGAGATATTTGAGTAACCCAGGTATGGAACACTGGAAGGCAGCCAAGCGAGTGTTGAGATACCTAAAGAGAACAAGGGACTATATGCTCACGTATCGGAGATCGAAACAGCTCGAGGTCATTGGATATACCGATTCTGATTTTGGAGGATGTGTCGACAGCATGAAGTCAACATCAGGATACATCTTTATGATGGCAAGTGGTGCTGTGTCATGGAAGAGCGCTAAACAGTCATTGGTAGCCTCCTCCACTATGGCAGCTGAATTTTTTGCATGCTTTGAAGCATCTAATCATGGCGTATGGCTAAAGAACTTCGTCACAAGTCTGAAAATTGTGGATTCTATTCAGAAACCACTCAAATTATTATGTGACAACAATTCAGCAGTGTTATACGCAACCAACAACCGAAGTTCGTCAAAGTCGAAGTACATTGACATTAAGTTTTTGGTTGTAAAAGAGAGAGTGCAGAATAATGAATTATGTATAAAACACATAGGTACAGACTCCATGATTGCGGATCCTCTTACTAAAGGATTACCACCCAAGAAGTTTCACCAACATGTTGCTTGTATGGGTGTAATATCTGTTTAGGATAATTAGAAAATGTGGGAGTCTGAATATGTTTTAAGTTCTGTTTTTGATGTTCTATGTAATGCAATTGTAAACAATTTTGATGATATATACAAGTTGCATTCAGTTTCAGTTTCATTATTTCTTTATTTAAAGTTTAAATTTTTTTGGCCTCATACAGTAAAGTAAAGGTGACTCAATTAGAAATAGGCACGTCTAATCACACTTGCGTGTAATTTCTAAACTATATGTCCAAATCAGATTCATGTCATTCAGTTATGTTGGCAGCGTGATTTATGTCAGTTTAGTTGCGAATAAATGTGACAAATGTCGCTTAAGTCCTTCGTTAGCATAATTGATGGACGAAATTGTTTAAGAAATACGATAAGTAAAGACAGAAAAGTTGCATGCAATAAAGTTAAGGATATATAATCAAAAGGTTGCACTTGTCCATGTGGGAGATTGTTGGATTTAGAGACGTCTAATTACAATAATTAGGTTGGACATGCATGCATTATGATTATGATATCAAATAATGTCAGCAAGATTACGTTTATGTAATGATTAAATATGCCAAATAATGTGATTAATTAAGTTATGGCATTAAACGTATTTAAATAAGGATTTGGATACAAATACATATAGAATAATGTTAATCAATTATAATTGTTAATGGAACGATTATAATTGATTGAAATAATAGCAGTAATAATTTCTTGACAGCCGAAATTTGGCTGTCAAGGAATCTGGACAGCCAAGTGTCGGCTGCCCTAGGATTGGGGCTGAAATTTAGCTATCAATTGACAGCCAAATTTCGGCTGCCCTAGGATTGGGGCTGAAATTTAGCTGTCAATTGACAACCAAATTTCGGCTGCCATAGGATTGGGACTGCTATAAAAGGGCTGAGTCTCCAAGGCTTGCAATCACTCAGAAAAACAGTCTGCTCCATTGAAGACTTGCTACTCTATCAAGGATAGCCAGAGAAAAGGATTGCAAGCTCTTGGAAGGATTCAAGAGCCAACAACTCAAGTAAGTTCCGCTATGCATTATTTTCAATTTCTTACAAAGGAGTAGATCTTGGTTAGGGTTTAAAGTAATTAGGAAATCCCACAAAGTAAATCTAACACAATCATCATATTGTTTTCACGAAAATTATTACTATATTTGAATATATGATTTCGTTATACATCATAATTGGTTTATAGTAGGTTGTAGACCTTTTAAGCACAAGAAGTCTAGACTTCGAATAATTGTTCTTTGAATCAATGTTTGACTGTTGTTCTCGTGATTCTTCAGGGGGTGAGCTAGAATTTTTTAGTAGAATAATACCATCATGAAAAGCAACATTACTTATTTTTGTATTCTCTATTCATGTATTCAAGCAACTGTGTATTATCTTTTTGTATATAATTTATTCAAGATTCATTTCTACTTGTTTCTATGTCGGAGCAATACTACTGCAACATTCTCAGTTGTTAAATTAAATATCTTTCATGACAGTAAATATTAATTTATATCCTAAGGTAATAAATAATTGCCAATCATAATGATAAATACTTATCTAGTTATTTAAATGAATATAATCCAAGTTTAAATCCCTTGATTTAGAATATCTCTCCTCCTAGCCTCAAATCAACCAATTACGTCAAGAATCCCTTTTTGAGCTCTTCCACTGCCATCAAGAAGTCACCTTGGTACCTTGGGCATCAGGAAACTAATCCAGCCTCAAGCCATACCTGAATTCCCACTGGCTAACCTGCACAACTCTGGCAGTGAAATTTCTCACAGTACAGTTCTCCCCCTTCCAACCCCCACTGGTTCCTTTCTTTTTCCCTTTTCAAGAGAAAGAATCAGAGAACTATCACAACTCTGGCAGTGAAATTTCTCACAGTACAGTTCTCCCCCTTCCAACCCCCACTGGTTCCTTTCTTTTTCCCTTTTCAAGAGAAAGAATCAGAGAACTATCTGTAACCGTTTTCTCATCAGCAATTCATAAAATTATTTTTCTAGTTCCATTCTCAACTAAAATTAGAGTCTTTTAATTAATATTTAACAACTTTTCTTCTGGCTTTTCAGCCTAAATGTTTTTAACAATTCAGAATAAACTAAAATAAAATAATAGTGGTAAATAAACTTAATAACCACAGTTGTCGGTGTGACACTGGGTGTTACAAAAAGTTTATCGTTAAATAATTTATTTGAAAAATAATTTTTAGTTTTATATATTAAAAACATATTATATAAAAAGATAATATAAAAGAAATATTATAATTAAAATTATATTTATATAAAGAAAATGAGAATATATTTCACATTATTTTTATAATAAATAAATATATTCTATAAAAAGTGAATGAAAAATTTGTGTAATATATTTAATTAAGAATGGATACAAAGATATTTCTATGTTATTGATGTTATGATATGTTTTGGGGTAATAATGTATATGTTGATATTTTGGAAATTATATAATATAAGGAATATTATTATTAATAATAGTTTTTTTATAGGTGGGAAAAGTTATTATAATTTAGTTGTTAAACTAATAGTGAGGACAATCATATCAAGCTGCTAACTGCTAATGTACTTTTACTCATCACCATTATTTATGGAAAACAACGTCTTCTGGAGTAACTGCTGGTAGTCCATAAGGGGTAGGCTTTCACCCTGGAGTAATTGCTGGTAGTCCATAAGGGGTAGGCTTTCACCCTAGAGTAACTGCTGGTAGTCCATAAGGGGTAGGCTTTCACCCTTGCTAAATGTCTCTGGATCTTCGCCGTTAACCTATTTCTTTATGTCTAAAGACAAACTTTTAGCTAAACAAAGTAGTTTTAGGACATACTCCAAACTCTAAATTAACAATAGCTTATACCAATTATTTATTTTTTATTATAAATTGTAAAATTTATTATTTTTTATTGTAAATTTATTTTTTTTATTATAAATTATGAAATTAAAAATATCTTATGAGTGCAACAACCAACTTATCAAATTGACATGATTCTGGATTGGTTGTGGTGTATCTTCTCCACCATTATTAATATGTTCCATGATATGTATGTAAGCTTCACAGCATTTATTAAAGTGGGATTTAATTACGGTAGTGTAGAAGTTTCAGGGGCAAAGGGAAGCCTTTGTTTTGGGAAGATAAAAACGAAAATAAAAATTTTATTTAAATATGGTAGTGTGTAATGTAGTAAAAATAAAATAATGTGGTAAATGGTTTATATTTTAAATTTTAATGATTTTTGATATCTATAAAAAAAATTGAAAATCTTAATAATTTTAACACAAATAAACATTATAAAATCTTATTTATATTAATAATTAAAAAAATAATTTCTTACACTTAAATTATATAATATATCTATATATATATATATATATATATATATATATATATATATAATATAAGTTAAGTTGTAGTTAAACAAATTAAGTTAATTAGAAAAATATATAAAAATATAAAAATGTTTAACTTTAGATTTTCTTTTCTTCCTATATTAATAACAATCTGTATATATCACACTACCGAATTAGTTGTTATTCATTTGAATGCAACCATAATAACTATTGATTCAAAACTTGATTATAAACCTAGATGTATGGTCCAAAAAATTTAAATAGTCATTATTTATGAAGCAATATTGAAGTTGATCTATTTTATTTTTGGTAAAGTGAAACAAAATCCAAAAAATCATTTCGAATATTTCCAAAATTTAACCATAAATCCTACTCCAAATATACCCAAAAATTTGAAAGAATAGAATTATAAGTAGAGTAAAAAAATTGGTGAAAAGGTGAAATAATGTGGTAAAGAGTTTATATTTTAAATGTTAATGACTCTATTAATATCTATAAAACTCTTTGAAAACATTAATAACCTAAACACAATAATATTATAAAATCTTATTTACATTAATAATTAAATAATTACATTTTTCATCTTAAATTTTATATTTTAAATTTATAAATTTTTTATAAGTTATAGTTCAAAACCTAGTCAATTTTAAAAACATATATAATGATACAAATGTTTAACCTTAACTTTTTTGTAACATTGTTCATATATCAGTAACACTACATGATCAATTGTTAACACTTTGAATGCAAATATACTCAGATCATGCTCATGCAAACATACTCAGATTATGAGCATAGATGCATGACCAAAAAAAATAAATAGTCATTATTTATTGGGTAAAGTGAAACAATACACACACAAACTAAACTCGAATAACCAACCCACACATATGCCCAAAACTAAACCCTGAATCTTATTCCAAACATGCGCAAAAATGAGAGAAAAAATATAAAACATGATGAATAAAAAAAATTGATGCTTTAAACTTAATTTATAATGTTTGAACCCTAATTTATAGATATAAATGATATATTATAGCAAATTTTTAATTTAATGTAAATTATTAAATATTATATTAAGAAACATATTATCCCTTAACCCTAACTAATGTATTTCTTCTTTAACATTAACCATACATATAAATGATGTTAACAAATGTTATAAAATAAATTATAAAATAAGTTATATTAAGAAATTATTAATACTTTAAATCAAACTTAAAGGTGTTTTAATTTTTAACTTAAAACGTTTTTAAACCTCACTTGTAGTATAAATTATATATTATAATAAATATTTATGTATGTTAAATTAATTAATTTAATCCTAAGACCACTTGTAAATTATGATATACTTTTCCAGTGTGTATAAAAAATGGAACATAGTTAATAATAATGTCATCATTAATTGTTTGAGAACTAAGTTGATGACATTAGTTTTCCATTGTCTATAAAAAAATAAAACATGACTATACTTATTAAGATTAAAGTTATTTTTTTTTGGTTGTTTGTTACAAATATTACATAATTTATATAAATTTGTAAAGTTTTAAAAAATTAATAACAATATTTTGATATTAATAATACAAATAATAATGATTTTTGAAATAAATTTTATTAAATTCTTAACTTATGTAATAGAATAAAAATTAATTCTAATTTTTTTAATATTTTATTATTATAATAAAATTATCTTAAATTAAAATAATGACAAAAAAATTAGATTAAAAATAATAATAATAAATAAAAATTTTCTTTCCCAATTGTAAATTTTTACCCCATTACATCAAGTTGAAAGTCTACAATATTTTATATAAAAAAATCTAGTCTACACTATTTTATATAAAAAAAATCTTTTGAATTAAATATAGAAATAAAACATTGTCTTCTAGTAAATATATTAACTTTATAATACATAAGAAAGATATTTGTAATCATAAATTTTAAACATTAATACCAACCTTATCTATTTAATTATGTACTATTTTATTTAAATATAAGTTTTTTTTAAAAAAATACATGTAATATCCCTATCATAGTCAACCTTGCGTAAAAGTAATTTTAAATTACAAATTAGTTACAAAACTAATTCTTGTTATTTGTGAAAACTGAAATCAAGAAAGAAAATGTGGGATTTGCACTGAGACGGGAGATATTACGAGATGCCTAGCCACTTTCTCAACAGTTGGAGGTGGAGGCATCAAGATTTGGTTGGGGTGAGATCAAACGGGGAAGATCCAATTACCTTGGGGTACCAAAGAAGCCAATGGGCAACTTTGGATGGGGGAGAAAGCCCCTGGTCGTGTGGACATTCTTTGCGAGATGCATATTTGCGGAGGGAACTTTGTTCTTGTTGCTGGCCTAATACGTGGGTCCTCCGCAAATAGCCCCGACTCTCTACGCACATTATGCTTCTGGAATCGGTGAACCAGGCTAGCTTATTAGTATGGTCTTGGAACAAGTTCATAACAAGAACTCCTTACCCTATTGGTTGTGGTTAATATTGGTAATAGTGAAACCCTTAAAGGTTTCTCTCTATAGTCCCCATGGTCTAATGGTATTTTCTGAAAACTATGGCAAAAGATTCAAGATTAGAGCTCATTTAGAGTTTTAATGTTTGACACTGCATGTCATTTCTCATAGCTAGCATACGGCTTGACGACTTGTTTGTTGAAAATAATCATTGGAAAATGTTGGGTTTTCATATGAAAATTTGAGTTCCCTTGTACTAAGAGTTTCCAACTTCGAATTTATATTAGTTGTACCTGATGATAAAAAGATTATTTCAATTCTTTAATGTTGTTGTTGGAGATACGTTGTTGTTAGTAGGAAAAGATGTCTCGTCCTCAATATTTTCAACTGGTAAGATGGGAGCTGCAATTTTATGCAACCATGTACCGAGGCAGGCAAGTGATTCTTATTGTTGCTGCTGTTATTGTTGGTTGTGAGAGTGACCATTATGAATATTTGGAAATATATTTATTTTGTGGAAAACGTATTTATTTATCAAAAGGACATAAACTGTCTTTCTGGTTTGTGTGATGCAAGCTGTCTAGGAACATTTGTCTCACCTATGTTTGTCATTTGAAAGTTACCTATTGGTGCAATTTGAACTGAGATGCTAGGGGGTATAATCGTTCGTAAGGTGATTTAAAATCTGTCATATGGAACCAATGCTTTTGTGCAACATCATTCTTCACTTGATGTAGTCTTTTTCGAGATAGTGCTAAATTGGTACTACTGGTTCAGTGATCTGAGAAACTAAAGGTAACAAATTTCATCCTTTTCAGTAATAATTTGAAACTGGAAATGCCTTTAAAGTTGGAAACTATAATCCTATGAAATTTCATGTGTTAAGAGCACGTTGTTGTGTACATAAATTTCACAGCATTAACATTTGTCAAGTTGTCTTTAGCATGATCTGTATCTGACAATGGTACTGTTTTGCTATTGCGACATTTTTCAAATTGATTTGGTTTCATTGGTACACATAGATCCATACGGTATTTGTAATTGCTTGAAAGTCATATTCTGGTCAATCAAAAGAGTATTTTGATATCTTGTTTAAGTTCAAATGTCTTCCTTGCCTTTAAAAGAGTCATGCGCTGCCAATGCATCTGACATTGTGGAAAGGTGAGACAAGTTTGTGCTACCGTGGGCACTGGTACTGTTCTGAGTTTGCCACATTTTGCATTTTGGTTTGGTTTTTACTAGTACATATATGCCCATACTGTATATGTGACTGCTTGAGGGTCATATTCTAGTCTATCATAAGGGTTTTTGATAAGCCTTATTAAGCTCAAATGTCATCCTCACCTTTGAAAGAATTATGCACTGCCAGCGTCTGACATCGTGGTGTGGGGAGGGGGGTACAAATTTCTGCGACCATGAGCACTCTTCCCGGACGAAGGTTTAGGCTGATGCCATGTGTGGGAACTAGTTGATATATTGGTGGTCACTTTTATACATAATACATAGTAACATAGAAATTCTAGAGAAGGGAATATGGTATGTATACAGTAAAGAAGGGCTATTAAAATAAGCTATTGGATGCTCAAAGAATAGTCATTGTGTTATGGAGATATGTTCTTTGTGTGTTAGAGAAACTATGCTAATTTCTTGGAAAATAACTATGTGAAAGGAACACATGTGCAAAGGCGCAGAAACAATAGTTTATTACTTGTGTGAAAACATAACTATTGTGTTATATGTTTTAAAGAGAAACATGGATTTGTCGAACTAATGGGTTAGATCTATTAAAGAGAAATGAGCATTAGTGTGAATAATCATTGTGGAAATTAGAACAAGTATTTACTTGAATATGTGTACTAGTTAGTTATTATGATATGCTTGCTCATGCACATGAGTAGATGTTAAAAGATATCTTTTAGAGGTTGATTATTGATTGATTAATATTGTATATAATCTTGTTGCCAAAGCTTGTGGATGACAACAATGACAGGAAACCATGGCGGTTTGTGCCAAACAAAAGTGATGTTTAACATTGTGGCAGGAAAAGAATTAATGGTCCATGCGGATGAGTACGAGTTGTGTGATTGTACATTGAAAGAACAATCATGCCATAAGGAATGTTGCATGTAGCAGAATGTAAGTAAAGATTTTCATGGAAAATGTAATAGCGTTTAGCTAGTTATGAGACATTTTGATGATATTTCATTGTAATAATTTATAGCAATGGATAAGGGATGGAATCCCTTATAAGCCATTGAGTGAGGGGCGAAAACCATCACGAGCATTTAATAATAAGATTAAACGTTTGCTGGTTTTCACTCTACGGGTTTTCCAGGGTATATCGGTGTTTAATGGTGTGATTGCCTTTTGTGTCAGTTTGATGATGTTGAATCCTTGATGATGATGGTTCTTTACTTGATGTGATAATCATAATGTCCAAGTAAGTGATTAGTTAATATGGTGAAGGAAACCATGAAATGGATGTCAGGATTCATGAGACAGTTTATGTTTATTACACTACAGCAGTGGTTGTTAATGGTTATGCAACTTACTGTCTTCTATTGCAATTCGCTTTATGTGCTAATGAACATTATATCTAATGGTTAATAAAGAATGTGGAGTTGTGATTTAGATAATTACTTGTGGTAATTTGTATAAAAAATATTACATGTGAGGTTACCGGGGTACGTTACAATACATTAATACTAATCTTATATATTTAATTATGTAATATTTTATTTAAATATAAGTTTTATTTTTTTGAAAATATTGCATAGAAATTATTCATATAATCACTTTTACAAAAATTACTTTGGTAGAAATTTCAAATATTAATATTAAAAATATATATATATATATATATATATATATATATATATATATATATATATATATATATATATATATATATATGTTTGTTATGATTATTATTTTATAATCATAAAAACCATAAATAAAATATAATAATAATATATAATATGTAAAGGTCACAATGTATAGATATTATAAATTTTGATATCTCCAGATCTTGTAAATATTTAAATTTACTGCATATCAAAGAGACTATTTATTATTTTGTTATAAAAACTATATTTGGTGTTTAATATTTTCTGAAAGGTGAAATAACAGTTGTGTTAATATGATTTTCTTTACTTGCTAAAGTAGTTAGAGAAGACAGTTCCCTGCCCCTAACTAATTTAATGAGAATTTATTCAAGAATATCAAGAGGACAGGGTATCTGAGATCAAGAAAAAAAAGAAAGAGAGGGCAAGAAAGAAAAGAAAGAGAGATATGTGTTGTTTTCTCAGACATATTTTGGTGGCTATGTCTGGTGAGGACCAGATAGCTACGAAGCATTTAAAGTAAAGAAAGAAGGTTCCTATGATCAGGAACAACATGGGGGGAAATTTACTAGTACAATAATCTCAAGGTTGGGAGGCAAATTAGAAGACAGGTTTAATAAAAGACCTAAAATCTAGAATACTAGTACAATAATCTGTTAGGCCCCTATACTACTAGTGTAACCCCTTATTGTTATTAGTACAACCCCCTTATTATATTGTCGTACCCATGTAGTCCCCATATTGTTACTATTGTGCCCCATAGAAGCCCACTATTGTTATTATTGTGCCCTTACATTATTATTGTTATGTTGGCTCCGGTTATATTATGACCCCTTAAACTCCTATATATAGAAAGGAGGTCTTTTCATTTGTATCATCCAAGAATTATTCATTTGTGTAATGTAAAGGAGGTTGCCCCCTCGAAGAGGCTGAATTCTAAGGTGTTCAACTATCTTTTCTATCTTTTTGTGAGCTGGTTTCATAACATTTGGTATCCAAGCTTTGAATTCTAGGGTTTCGTTGCTCCAAACAGGTCATTGTGGCATTTTCACTATAACTTTTTTTCTGCAATGTTTCAGATGCCAAAAAAAAACCCATTTGGGACGAAATCGTTATGAACCTCGGGTTCAAATTTCAAAGCATTTTGCATTATGTTTGTTGAGATATGATCTAAGGAAGTGGGTCTTTTTGCATACTCCTGAATTTCATTCCAAACAAGTGACCTGGGGAAAATCGTCATAACTTTTGTTTTGAACATCAGATTGAAATTTCGTAAGAAGTTACAGAAAGAGGACGGACTGTAGTTTCCTGTACATTGTTTTCAAATACTAAGGTCAAAAAAGTGACACGTGGCACTTCATACAAGTTCGCTCTTCTGGAAAGGTCTATAATCAAGTCACCATGGGAGATTTGGCATAACTTTTCCTTGGAGAATCCAATTTGGATCACACTGGTGGAATTAGAAAGAGGATGCAAAGGGTTACTATAAATCACGATTTCAGAACTGGAAGATCCGAAATTACAGAGTTACAATCGTTTTAAGATCGAGCTCCTAAAATCAAGAACAAGCGAGATGAGGAAGTTTGATGGCAAGGATTCGGTAAACTGGATACTATAGATGGAGAAATATTTTGATCTACATGGTGTACCATTGTTACAAAAGGTATGTATTGCATCTAATTATTTAGAACCGAATCAATTTTTATGGTATAAAAGGCTTTGTTCTTGTAAACCACTTGTCACGTTGTCAATTTTCACGAAGGAAATGATAGCACATTATGACGATACAAAGAGAAACTCCTTCTTTAGCCAATTGATAAATCTCAAACAAAAGGGTTCAATGGAAGAGCACATTGAAGACTTTCAAAAATTGAATAGAAGGGTAAATTATATTCCAAAGAAGCAAAGGATTGATGTCTTCATAGGGACTTTAAAGGATAACGTTCAACAAGAGGTTCGTTTTTGGGAACCGAATTCATTGGAGGAGGCATTCAAGTTGGCAAGAAAAATTGAAAGCGAAATTACGAAAATAAGGAATTCCACCACTCATGACTATAATTATGGAAGTGCTTCTTCTCCTAGCCTTCCACAACCTACAAGGCTTGCACCACAACAATTGGAAGAGAAAAGAAAAAAAGGGCTTTGTTACAATTGTGATAGCAAATGCAATAAAGGTCATAAGTGTGTTGAGAATAAATTATTTTACATAGAGTATGAAGAGGAGGAAGAAAAGGATCAAGAAACAACAAAAGAAGAGGATATGTGCTAGGACCCAACCATAGAGAAAGAAGAAACGAATCTGACCATATCTTGTAAAGCATTGGCAAGAATTACCACTCCTCAAACTCTCAATATAGAAGGACATATCAAGAAGAAAAATTTTCAAGAAGTGAAAGATCACATCAAGAAAGAAGAAATGAATCCAACCATATCTTGTAATGCATTGGTCGGAATTACCACTCCTCAAACTCTCAAGATAGAAGGACATATCAAGAAGAAAAAGGTGCAAGAAGTGAAAAATCACATCAAGAAAGAAGAAATGAATCCAACCATATCTTGTAATTCATTGGTCGAAATTACCACTCCTCAAACTCTAGAGATAGAAGGACATATCAAGGAGAAAAAGGTTCAAGCAATGAAAGATCACATCGAGCATCAACAACAAGTTCTCCAACTTTTAAAGGATAACACCACTTTGATGCAAAATCAAATGAAATAATAGGTAGATCAACATCTTAGTGAATTTTTTTTTGATGTAGGTGATTGGGTGTTTTTACTGCTACATCTCAAGCAAGCTATTTCTGAGAAGGAAATATTGGCAATACTACATGCACTTAAAAAATGGCGACCTTACCGAATGGGAAGACTCTTCAAGGATGAGGATGTGGAAGCATTGTTTTGTGCTATTTCTATTATCCAACTAGATTGGATAAACGAGGCAAGGGATGAATGGAAGAAGGACGAAGAAGTATGGCCACTCATTCAAAAGTTTCAGAAGATCCCTATTCAAACAATATTGCCAAAACTTGAAGAGGAAGGAAAAATCATATTGGAACCTGGAACAGTCATAAAAACAAGAACCCGACAGCTGCGAAATCAATCAATTTCAGAGTATCTCATCAAGTGGAAGAACTTACCCGCTGAAGATTCCACATGGGAGGACAAGAATTTTATGCAAAAGCATCAAGAACTACTCAAGCGTTGAGGACAACACTTTTTGAAGGAGAGGGGCATGTTAGGCCCCTATACTACCAGTGTAACCCCTTATTGTTATTAGTACAACCCCCTTATTATATTGATGTACCCATGTAGTGCTCATATTGTTACTATTATGCCCCATAGAAGCCCACTATTGTTATTATTGTGCCCTTACATTATTATTGTTAAGCCGGCTCTGACTATATTATGACCCCTTAGACTCATATATATAGAAAGGAGGTCTTTTCATTTGTATCATCCAAGAATTTTTCATTTGTATAATGTAAAGGAGGTTGCCCCCTCAAAGAGGCTGAATTCTAAGGCATTGATCTCTCTTTTCTATCTTTTTGTGAGTTGGTTTCATAACATAAGCTTGACCAATCCTTGCCGAATGAGTCATTTAGATTTACAATCGAGGTTGCATTGAAATACAGTTTGGTTATTTACTTTTTAAGTGGATCTGGGTATTCAACCCGATTGCATCATACATATACTGTATATTTAACAGTTTGTAACTTCGAAGGTTTATATTTATGCTTGGTTACTTTTCTTAGTTTAATGGAGGTAATTGTTTAAGATTTTCATTTGGAATTCTGTTATTATGAAGGTTGGTCGGCTCTCAGTTCATCCTCTGGGATTCGATGGAGATCCTTTCATGGCCTTAACTGTTTTGTCGATAATTTCTATATGCACTCATAATATTTTCCTTAACTATTATGTCGATACTTTATGTATATATTCAGAATTTCACCTTAACTGTTCTGTTGATATTTTGTATATACATTCAGAAATTTGTTGATGGTTGACTGAGAGCGATGTCGCCCTTTCATATATGGACTGAATTCCTATATTGTGTTTAATGATAGCGATCAGGGTTCAAATGTTGTATATATATATATATATATTATATATATATATATATATATATATATATATATTTGAATGATGTTCCTAATTAGCTGTTGTCTCTGTTTATTTTTACATTTAGTTCTTTTGGAGAAATCTCAGAAAAAAAGGTAGCCTACAGGCATTTGGAATAGATTGTATCATTTGTTACCTCAACCAAGAGACCATAATTTTTGGATAAAAGATAAAAGTTACTTCCACCTTTCGGTTCTATATACCTTAGAATATGCTTAAAAACTTAACTATAACAATGCTTTTCTAGAATTTAAATAATAAGTCTAAAATTAGTCACTTATTTGTGTCCCATTGTTTTTAGAACTGCATAAATACTCTTTGTTTCTCTTGAAAGGTCTCACCACCTAGACATGGACCTGGTAATTACGTCCAACGTCCCCCACCGAGCACTTCCTGTGCCCTGATAGTCACTAAGCATTCACAGTTTGGTATCTTGGGCTTCAAGACTATTGTCCAGCCTCAAGTCTCACACCAGTTCCTGTTGCCATAATTTGTTTTTCCCACTGGTTCCTTTTGCCCAGCTCAAGGAAATCCAAAATTCAAAAACAAAAAGAAACAATTGTTCTTGCCCCTTTTCCCTTTCCTTTTAGGAAAGAAAGATGGCAACTGTTTCTAACTGTCCAACGAGTTATGTAACTGTTTTCATTCAATTTTCCTTAACAAAACTGTTTAAATTCTTTAAACCAAAATATCATATTGTTCTAGCTTTTCTAGCCTTAAGTTTTTAACAACTATGTTAAGTAAAAAAAAAATTATGAAATATTGCGTAAAACCTGGTAAAACAGAATAAATGTTACAATAAAATATAATCACATTCATAATTTAAATTTTATTATTATATTATTTTATAAATAAAAAATAATATAAAATTCAAATTCATTATTTAGGTAAATTAAAAAAATATGTAATTTGAATTAATTAAAATATAATTATATTAAAACAAATATTTCCATCAGATCGAAAGCTAGAATTATCATTGCGTTCAGAAAGTGTTATTTCATAGTCACTATGAGCGGCTATTTCATATGTAAATTGTTATCTCATAGTCACTATGAGCTGCTATTTCATATGTTTTCTGCTTTCTGGCCGCCTATTACAAGTATATTTTATTATCAAAATTTAACAAGGGGGTCACTGTCGTAGCGGTAGTCCCTGCCAAGGTGTGAGAAACTTTGAAAAACTTGTAACAATGAAATGCTTCACATTGAGGTTGAATTGGAATTTTCCTTCAGACTGTTCAAGTTGCAAAGAGTATTTAGCACCTCAATTCTGGTAGAGCTAAACCTTGTAAAGTTGCAGTCACCATTAGAGAGCCTTGAAAGCTTATCTGGTGCTTTAGATTTACAAACCCTCTTATCTCACTTGGCAATGATTTTAGCTTTGTACATACTGAAAGATCCAAAACCTGTAGCCAAGAAAGATTATTGATAGTTTGAGGTACATGTTCTAATGAAGAGTGCTAATCTAAGATCCAAGAAGCAATTTCTTACGGTTAGCCAAATTGTACAACTACGAACCCATCACACTGGGGTTCTATCAATAATGTTAATCTAAGATCTGAGATATTATTGATTTTAATAACATTAAGGAAGTTATTCCCAAAGAAATACCAACAAATTTGCAACTCAACGCTTATATTGATAAAAAAACTCCAAGGAGAAGGTAAAAAATATATGTATAATATTCAACCAAACATAATATTACATGACATCAAGTTCAACACGGTGTCTTGGAAAGCTGTAATAATAATCAGAGCAACTGGGACAGAACAGTAGCGATGGCAAAAAGTGAGAAACTCTGACAAACTTGTAACAATGAAATGCTTTGCAAGGTTGAATTGGAAGTTGTCTTCAGACTGTTCAAGTTGCAAAGAGTATTTAGCACCTCACAGGTGGAGAGAACCAAACTCACAGTAGTGAGGTAGTGAACTCACTACACTGCCACTCGTTGTTTACAGGAATAATCCTCCACTCTATACATTAATCAAATCAACCTCAATTCTGGTAGAGCTAAAAAGTTATGTGACATTTATTGTTATTTCATTGTAATATTTTACGACAATGGATAAGGGATGGAATCCTTTATAGGTTATTGAGTGATGGGTGAAAACCCTCATGAGCGTTTAATAATAAAATTAAACATTTGTTGGTTTTCACCCTACGGGGTTTCCAGGGTATATCGGTGTTCAATGATGTGATTGTTTATTGTGACAGTTTGATGATGTTGAATCCTTGATGATGATGATTCATTATTTGATGTGATAATCATAATGTTATGTATGTGATTAATTAATATGGTTAAGGAAATCATAAAATGGATGCAAGGTTTATGAGATAGTTTATGTTAATATACTACAACAGTGGTTGTCAATGGTTATGCAACTTATTGTCCACTATTGCAAATTACTTTATGTACTAATGAACATTATATCTAATGGTTAATGAGGAATGTGGTGTTGTGATTTGGATAACTACTTTTGGGTAATATGTATAAAAAATTCTAACTCCCTTCTTTTCCATGTGAGGTTACCGGGGTATGTTACAATTTCCCCCACCTCCCATCATATTCAAACAAATGGCTGACCTGAACATATTCATAAAAAAGTTTTACCTTTACAAGCCACATGGATTCAATGCCATTTTCTACAACTAATTATGTATCTAAATATAACATCAAACTAAGATGGATCTAGGCTAGTTTAATTTCGCCCTTAAATAAGTTATATTCCACATGAATATTATGGGCCAATATCAGTGATTCTTAAAACCATGGGTCATTTTTATATTTTTTATTATTTAATTTTTATAGGGTTATTTTTATTTTATTTTCATTGAGTTAAAATATTTAAATAAAGTGAAAAGAGATTTAATCCCTCTAAGTACTTGGTAGATCCGGAGTTAAGATGGATCTACCAAAATCCGAGAGGGATCAAATCTCTTTTCACTTTAAAAGAGTTTTGCATTTGCGGAAAATTTAATTTATCTCTCTCCACATTTGGTAGATCAAAAGTTAATTGGGATCAAATGTTTACATACAAATTACGTTTACTTATGAACTTTAAACATAAAGAAAGTTTTAAATAAAAAGTGAATTTGGTGAGGAGAAATCTTGGATAAAATATAATATTACAATATTATGTGTTACCCAATATTTATTACCACCCCCACCCAATAAAAAGTGGCCAAGGGTGGGGGCAAATACTAATTAAAATGTGATATTATTACATTTATCTAATATTTCGCATCACATCCCAATCTAAATGTTACATTTTAATCAATATTATTTTATAATTGAGTTTGTTTATATTTAAACTTCAAATATAAAGAAAAACTACAATAAGAAGTAGACCTATTGAGGGGAAATATTGGGTAAAATGTAATATTATAGTATTAGATTTTACCCAATAAAACCTAGTAAAAAATGGATGGAAGTATTATTTTTTTCCTAATATTTTCCCACCTCCAATCATATCGAAACAAATACCCAATGCGAACATACCATGAATTTGTTTTACTTTTAGAGGCTACATGGATTCAATGCCATCATTTTCTATAGCTAATTATGTATCTAAATATAACATCAAACTAAGTTGGATCTGAGCTAGTTTAATTCCCCCCTTAAATAGGTTATATTCCACATACCATTGATTCTTAAAACCATGGGTCAATAATATGGGTCATTTTTATTTTTTTATTATTTAATTTTTATAGGATTATTTTTATTTTGTTTTCAATGAATTAAAATGTTTACATTACTCCATGTTACAAATTTCTAGCATACTATGGGCATTAGATTGGAATTACATATATCCCTCATACTAATTTTATTTTTTTAATTTTAATTACTTCATCTCACTATATAATGTTTGATGTAAAATAAAGATGAAATTTGAAGTATTTTATTTATGGCCTACATTGGTTTTTAAAGTAATGTTATTATTTTTTTTTGAAGTAACGATAACACAATCTCAATTTCATGATCTCAATCTGTAACACCCCTTGGTGAAAAGTAAATATTTAATTTATTTTTAGAGACAGTTCCCATCCTAGAGATGAATTATCTCAGTTGGGGGAAAGAAGCCAAGAGGGTATGAGGAAAAAACTGAGGCATCTGAGAATGGGGAAAGAAAAAGAATAATTTGATTTCCTCAAACAGGATGTTGTTGAGGAAGGCATGGCATTTCTAGCTAAGGGCATCCTTGAGTTGGCGTGCCACTGGAATCCCTAATCAGACTTAGAGTCTAAGGAAAGACCTCGTGTGGTCTCAATCTATTACTGTTAAAGACTTGGTGTGGTCTCAATCTATTACTATTATGGAAGTGGAAACTGTAACAAGGGAGAAATGGTAATGGCTACCATTCTCATTAGGTGGGTGGAGTGAACTTCATTCCCAATGTATTTCCTGTGAACCCTAACTAAACAGATAAGTATTTTAATGGTTGTTCCTTGAAATTTGAAATATGAAAGTAATTTATGTAGTTGCAGATCTATGGTTCCTCCACATAACCTGTTTGAATGGAAAACATTTGTATATAACTATGTAACCATGGATAAATATAAAGTATTATTGTATAGATGGAACCGATGATTTTTTTGATAGAATAATTTTAACATATAAGTATTGTAAAAATATTGTTTTTTTCGAACAACTACATTATTGTGATTGACAATATTTCTATCTGCAAATAAGAGGTTGACCAAAGGATTCTTTCTTGGAATTTCGTAACTCTTGGAGAAACAAAATAGTGTGTAGAGGTTTTAAAAAAATAAAAGCGATAGCATGTTCTAAGTTATTTATAAAAGATGGACAAACTTTTGTAAATTTGATAGAATGCGGAATTGTGTAAATTCCCTCTAGATTACAGTGTCATGTGGTGATATCTATGTATAAACATGTATTTATATCTAGGTGCTCCTAAGGTGTGAGTAAATTCTAAGCAAATGTGAATTACGCTCACCTCTTAGACTATTGGAACAAGAACTTATAACAAATGCAATATGTAGAGAACTAAATCTTACTTGACAAACTGGCATTATAGCCATAATGAGATAGGACTATACCAATAAATCATGAAATAAGTAAGCATGGCTCAGATCATGCAAACAATAACCAAGAGAATATAATAACAAGGATTATTGACTTATTAAAAAAAAACGACACAACTCATTATAAAGAACAAAGGGTGATCCAGAAAACCTTATGAATAGTCCTGGGATCTTGGTTATTTATATAGCTCAACAAGAGTTTTCGAGACAAATAAAACAACTATCGTTGTAAGTTGTACATTTGAGAAGAGAAAATGAAGTAAAAATAATCTACAACTAACAATTGAATTTGGAAGAAATAGCGAGTTGAAACACTACATATAAATTGTTTAAACTTGTAAGAAAGAAACCCGAAATTATGTGCACACAATGGTAAAATTATAATTGGAATCTGGTGTTAAATAATAGTTTACAGAATGGTAATTAATAGATAAAACTTGTAAATATGAACACCTACAGAAGAAATAATCAAACCCTTTCCAGAACTGGGTACTTTAGTTCCACAACAACCCACTCATCTAGCAATTTGCTAAACAACCAATCAGAAGGGTATTTCATTAAACCTTGGGTACTATCACTTGTATGACAATTACAAAGGTGGTAATAAAAATCGGTTAAACACTTGTAGGATGCATGTTGAAATGACCCTCGAAACCTGAAATGCTACCTGCCTCGGTGGGATTTCTATCCCTCGAAAACCTCACTAGTATTCCTAAAGAGAAAAACCAAAGATGGGATGAGCTCTCTAACCGAGTTAGTAAGGAAAGATGAATGGTAATACATACATATAGATAAACAATCTTAGGAGAAAGGGTTTCGACAACTTACTGCAACCCTCTCGACCAATCCAAGAATCCTGCAACACGAAAATACGAAAAATGTATGAGAAAGGAAGGGTTTAATATATATATATATATATATATATATATATATATATATATATATATATATATATATATATATCTATATATATATATATATATATATATATATATATATATATATATATATATAACAGTAATCTTTAACCAAGACACTTCTATCTAACTAACTTCTAATACAATTTCGCTGAAGGTCGCCTTTGCAAAAGAGAGGTTATTAATGTTGTTCATTTTTGCCAACGTACAATGATTTTGGCTTGACAGAAAACCCTGGAGATTAGTACAAGAAACAAGTTAGAAGCTCGGGGGACGAAACATAGAAGAGGAATACATAACCCTATAACCCTAAGATTTGATTACCTGGTAAAGAAGTACCTCATTGACAAAATTATGAACTAAACACAATTCATGTCGATAAGCCACACATGATCCACCATAATACTGAACCCAGATGATGGAAAAGAAGAAGAAATGGCACGGTTGGGAATGGGAAGCTTGGGACAAAGTTGAACCTATGAAAATATCAAGAAAATGATAGGACCACATCTAAACCTAGAATATCTATATATATATAATTTCGAAGGAGAAGTAGCCAGTAAAATTGTACTGAGGGTGAGACTCAAGTCAAAATGGAGGAAGCGTTAGTGTATAACATGGGACCCTAAGCGTATGGTTGTCATTCCAGATTTGTAAAAATTCAATGACAGTAGGGCTTAAAGAAACATAAAAAACTATTGATCCCGCGCTAGAAGGGAAAGAGGGTTGGCTTACCTTTGAATTAATGGTAGACTTGAGAAACCCCTTTAATGTACCCATATTCTGATAGTAAGTCTCCAGTGTCTAGCTCTATGATCTCACCATCCCTACCATCATAATGAAAAAATTATGCGGCGTCTAGCAAAATCATTAGTAATAGTAATATGTCAGCAAGGAAACACATTGTTAATAACCTTGCCTTCATTCATCTAGTAAACATAGGAATTTGGAATCATAGTTACAAAGCTCCTCCCTTGCCAGTGGGAGGTAAATTGAAGTTGGTCAATAGAAGGGAGGTAGTTACCAAAACTTCCCAGCTTCCATCCTCACTGTCAGGTTGAAAACCCTAATAATGAAACCATTGATCTTGCCACCATTGGAGAAGTGGATGCCAACTATAAGTCTCGAGAATCTTCGAAGGATTGATTTGAGAAATGCTGAGATCTAAGGTTGATGTGGGAATGATCTCTAGTCCAAAGTTGATGTTGGCTTAGGGGGTCCTGACCTAGGTTAAGAGTTAGTTGTGCCAACCAACAAAACCCTACACTACTAGCCCTTTCGGCAACAACCTGTGTAGGGCAGGTTGCAGTCTCACACGAAGTAGTATGGGGGAATGCAAGAACCAAGTTTCTACAGCCAGAGACTAGTGTGATGTCTTCCAACGCCTCATATCTACCTTTGTGCAGATCGATACACTCTTATGGCACGTTATTGCAGCTCTGTTACGACAACCTTCAGACCTTCGTGAAGGTCTACTATTAGTCCTTGCAGATATTTAATAGTCTATTTGTCTACTTACGTGTATCACATAGTAGTTTTAAATTAGGGTTTGCGTTGGTTTATTTAAGTTATTACTAAACATCAAGGAATTCATAGAGTCTTCACGAAAGTACTTAAACATGCATTGCGTACATCGTTAACACTTATTCTAGAGAATCATGTGACATTCAATCAATATTAAAACACATCATTCATCAACATCATATAACATTAATAGAAATAATTAGAATTACACAAGAATTCATTGGAAATTGTCTTTATTTATCTTCAATTCAGGATTACATACTCGAAATTGCCATGTGCACACAACTACAAGGGTCTACACACTCAGCTGCAAACTCTACCTAGGCCTCTACGCACTCAGCTACAGAGCCTTTCTTCTTCTATCTTATCCACTTCTTCTCGCTATCACCTCTAAGTCTCCATCTACATCTACTTATCTCTTCACTAAGACTCATTATTTATAGCATTTTTCAATCTGAAAACCAACTCAAATCTACATAAAACAGGGGCTAAACCCCTTTGACTCCTATTCATCTACATGCTCCACATCCACAAATCACAGAGACTTTACATTATTTACAAAAATTGTATCAAAACTTGGTTATTTTAACCCAAAAATTGACCCAGAAGACCCTATCCCAACAATTGAATTGTCCAATAACAATATGCACCCCTTTCAGTTGAGAATGCCATGTTGATCCAGACCATATTGTAAATTAAGAAGGGTGGATATTTGATACATTTTATTATGTAACCATAGTTGAAATACAAAATTTTATCTGGGAATGAGCTACCTTTTGATACCGGGTATTAAGGAATGAAATTTGTAATCTCTTCTATGCAGATTAGGGATATTTTTATGATTATGTGCTTCTAAGAAATATTAAAGAAATGGGTTGGGGAATGTTACAAGTAGTATCATAGCTGAAGGGTTCAACACTGTGGCCTTCTTATGGGAAAATCATAACAAGAATGTGGGTTGTTCCATAATGATGGAGAATTGGAAATATGTCAACTCTGCCTGCATGACCAAATTTCACACCCTCACCTAAATCAAATTTTGAAATATGGGTTCAACAAGGTATTATAAACCACCATATTGAAAAAAATATATGTTATTTCAAATAGAGAAACATATTTGAGGGCAATAACTATTAATTGAGTGCTGACAAAGAAGAATCATGTCTTGGGTACATCATAATGAATTTTGTTTCGTAAGGTACCATCCAGATTGTTGATGGAATACCTTACCTACAAGAATTGATAGGTTGGAAACTAGGAGAGAAAACAATTGTTAGAGGACTTAAGTGTTAACGTTAAGAAGTAAATCATATCCCGTAACTATGGGATAGTGTAAAGAGAATAATTTTATGATTTATATAATAGGAAAGAGGATTGAAAACCATATCATATCTAAGAAAAGGATGTGATGCATTGGTAAAACCGAGGAAGTCACCTCAACAAGATTAATGTTAATTGTTGTCAAAGAATGATCGAGGATATATAAACACTTATGACTACAAAATATATGTATGATAATGAGTCAATTGGAATTGTTTTGGGTAACAGGTGACAATGGAAGGAATCATTTTCATCAAAATAAACATTAGCAAGTGATTTGGAATACTTGTAAAGTGGTGACAATAAAATAACAAGACCTATATATTAGTGGTGAACTCAGATATAAACAAGTCTAATGTATGAATAACCAACTAGTAAATATTTTACAAGTATAAGATAACAATTGAACTTCCTTATTAGGAATTATTTTCATGTGTAGCACAAAGCCATTGAAGATTGGTTACAACAAAAGAATAACTAGCACAAACCATAGCATGAGATATTGCAAAAGTCAAGAAATTGATAATTGCAATAGAATTGCTAGATAAAACACTTTTTTTAAACTATCCCAATAGAAGTACATTGTGATAAATTGTCATAATAATTTGAGGTGGAAAGGAGACTAGTATCGGAAATGGTAAAGTAAGTAGCAAATAAGATATTTGTAGGCTAAAAGTGACATGATGTTAGTACATGGTTGCTCCAAGACGTCAAAAATCACAAAATCATATCAGAACAATGACGCTGACAACCGAAAGGATATCAACTTCACATCAAATTTAGTAAGTTTATAAAGAACAAGTTGATTTCTTATACCCAATGGACGTGGGGGGGGAACTCAAAATGATGTGAGATATAAACATGTAATACTAAATAGTGGGAATGTCTCACTAATTGTTTTATTGTGTAATTTCCTTGCAATGTAGAAAATTGAGTTTGATTACAATTAAAATGACAAAATAATCTAGATAAATTGAAATGACCGTGGTACAATAAGATGAACAGGAAGAGATGTGAGCGAGGTCCCTTGGACATTTTAGTAGGACTGTATAAATTATATGCAGATGATACATGTAAGGGGAAACTCTGATGCCTTTTCTGGAAAACTTAACAAAGAAAAGAAAAAGGGATAGCCTGAGGAAAATAGGTATATATATATGTGTGTGTGTGTGTGTGTGTGTGTGTGTGTGTGTGTGTGTGTGTGTGGGTACATATGACAAGGAATGTGTGTTAATATTATAAGAAGGATGTCACCTTAACATGACTTGAAGGATTGGCGGTAAACATAGGTGTGATGTGATTAGAAAACATGTAGACAGTTGAGTAAGGAATAATAATAATAATAATAATAATAATGATGATGATGATGATGATGATGCTAAAATAGTATTAAAGGCGTTGTAAAGAAAATGTCGGCGTCTTATACTTGTCGTCATATGATGTGTTAATATGGAAGGTGTAATATGCCACGAATTAGTGGTACCCTAGATAGGTACTTTAAAGAACTTCAAATGATTTTATAGACACAAATGAAGTTTCATCAAATAGTTGATTGGAATAAATATATGCTTAAAAATCATTATGTGAATAAAACCAAAGTAACATAGCATGTGGAGATAGTTGTCAAGCATTGGGAAAGCATCATAGATTATTGCACCCCAACAATAAGGAGGGAGCACATGTGACCTTCATGCACCATGATCAATAAGTCACGAAATAGAGAGGGATGCAAACCTCAAGAAAAAAAGGTTGAAGAAACTCATAGATGGGGCATATCATAAATATATGATTCCTTAATGATGTACTAAGGGAGATGAGAAGGAAAAGGATACAATAAAGAAAGCCAACTGAGCGATAGAACCCTAATTTTTTAGATTTTCCCGTAGATGCACAGCTCGTTTAATTTCCTAAAACACAAGAGAAGAAAATACTCTACTCTTTACAGTGAAAGCCCCTAAAGATCGATGAAAACAATAATTGACAAGAGGAAGATAATCAATGGCACATAACACAATATTTATCTGGGGAAAGCCACAAATCAAAACCCCTATTGTCTATATTGGATTAATCAGAAAACTAAGTGAAAATACAAAGCTTGTTCTCACTAGAACAATTCCTGCACAAGTATAATCAACTCTCTACTCACAAGCTAGCTCAAGCCAAACCATAGCTTATTCTGCTACTCTCCAAGCCCCTATTTCCTTGCACAATTCCTAGGATGAATAACCCGTATTTAAAGGGAATTCATGCTTCCAAAACCGCGCAATCCAAACATAGGTCCTTCTATGATTGCATGCATGATATTTACAACTCATTAAATCATACAACTGATAATTCATTTTCCTTGCACTCTAGTCTCAATTGGGTCTTTCTCTTAACTAAAATGCATGAGTTTCTCATGAGGGAATTTTAGTTAGCTGGAGTAACACTTAGTCCTATATTAGTTCCGCAAACAGTTAGAACTAATTTAACTGGTTATAACTTAGTAAATTGAGTTATCTAATTACAACTCACTTTAAACTCATACTGGACCCCTAAAATCTAGGGAGAACACTTACATGACTTCCAAAAGACTTCCAACTCGAAATTCCTAAGCTAAAAAGGTTAATTAAACTTAATTAACTATTTACAAGTTTCTATGAGAATATAATTACAATTTTAATTCAAGAACCAATTAAATTGGAATTTTTGGAATTCTATTTTTAACATTTCTTGTTGCTATTTTCAACACTCCCTTTCAACAAGAAAGGAAATCAAATCAAACCTCATCTTGAAGCTTTGAAATGTTTTACATGCACACTTATCTCTAGTGTTGTTGCTACAACAACTCCAGAAACAAAAAAAGCATCTAACCTGAATCAGTATGATGCATCTGTCACCAAAGTCTCTAACTGTTATTGCCTCTGTCGACTGAAAACTTTGTGCTTCTGCTGACTTTGCCTTTTTGCACCGTTGTCAACCCTTCTATGCACTCTTCAGCATCTAACTTCTCTAGAATTTATGACTCTGATATGTGACTGCATCAATCACCATCAATACCTCTCGCTATTATTTACTTTGGGCTCCCATAGCAAGTTATAATCCTTGAGACAAAGCCTCTCAATGGACCCTACCTAAATTTCTGCCATTTTGGGACTATCACTTCACATCATCCCACATCTCACCTGGAGTTATGGATGCATGTGCTCCCTTTGCCCACTTGGCACAAAATTTCCCACTACTGGAGGTCTCTACATGAGTGGGTGCCTCCACTCGGTCTCCTCTCTGCTTCTCCAATTGTGGCTGCTCTATAATTGTCTGAGACTACTTTTGGGGCTTCTTCTGTTGCTGCATGTTGAGAGGTAATTCACACTCCCTCTCAACCATGAAGTCTTTAACCTTTTACTTTCTCCTTAAGGCTTTCCATGCATCTTGTACCTCAATTACATATAGGTTCTTGACTCGTACATTCGTTGTCATGAAATTTTCTGAAAAAAGAGTTGATTTTAAATCGACGATATCTCCCTCATTCGAACTCTGATTTAGCCGATTTTTTTTTTTTTTTATTTGGGTACTTTTTTGCAAGGAATCTATCTCTACTATTTGTCTTTGAAAATTTTCAAAAAAATATTTCAGATCTGCTCTACATGTAGAAATTCCACTGTAAATCACCTGATAATGCAATATACTAGAGCAAAATACTTGATCTACTTCTACAAACAAACTTGCAGAAGCTTAATCGATTTTGAGAAAGATCAAATAGAAACACATATAAAAAAGAAGAAGAAATCATACATGTGAAACACAGAACAATACCCTAGGGAAAGCCTCAGCTAAAAACCTCGCTATCTGTATTATCATACAAGCGGAAATATCTCCGGATTACACAAAGCTTTAGCTCACAAGCTATCCAACTCTTAGTACAATCTCTCAATGTTGCTCATAAACTGAATAGACACAACATATGCCTTCCTTCAGCCCTCCAAGCCTCCTATTTCCTTGCGCAGTTTCTCCCGGGTCCTCAAGTTGCCACTTGTGTGAATTCACCTCTCACACAACTCACCAAACTCAGAAATAACTGCGCAATCCTGAAGGAGATAATTCCTTCTGCATGGATGAGTTTCCTATATCAGAAAATTCCTCCAACTGATAGTACATTGTCCCTTCCTCTGATCTCAACTAGGTCTCAGACTGAACTGACATGCATGACTTATTTATGAGAGAATATTCAGTTATTTGAAGTACACTAGTTACATGCATGCATGCATTAACTAACTGAACTCACAACCAGTTCCACAAACTATTGGAACTAATCTAACTAGACTTAACTCAGTTAAATGAGCTAACTAATTACAACTCAATATACAACTCATCCTAATCTCCTTAATTAAGGGATAACTTCCTCAATCAAAGGGAAAATTGTTGCATGTCTTCACATAGACTTCATGTTTGATTTTGTCCAAATAATTAACTCAAGATGAATTAATTAATTATTTTTCAAACAACTGCTATGAAAAAATTTGTATTTGAATTCTCAATTTTAGTTCTGGGACTAACTAAAATTGGAATGTATCCCAAAACGCTATTTATAGCAACGCTATTGTTAGCATTTCTTGTTGCTATTTTCAACACTCCCTCTCAACAAGAAAGGCATTCAACTCGAACCAGATCATGAACCTTTGGAATGTTCTGCATGCAACACTTCTTTCAAGTGTTGTTGCTCCAACGACGCAGAAACACAAAAAATATCCAACCTGAATCAGAATGATGCCTCTATCATCAAAGTCTCTAACTACTATTGCCTTTGTCGACTGAAAACTCTGCACCTTTTTGCTCTTCAGTATCTGACTTCTCTAGCCTCTGTCACTTTGATCTCTGACTACATCAATCACACTGATTCCTCCTGTTGCATTCATGTTGCTACTAGTCCTATCTCCCAACACTGAATTTACACTGTAACTCCTCTCATCATGTTGCATCATGCTGCCCACTGCTACACTACAACTCAGTTACTGAGAAGTAAGTAATTGATCTCCCAACTGACCTCTTTGTTGGGCTAGAAACACCCTCTAATGTTGAAGCTCCCTCTTCCACTCCATTCACATCTGTCTCTACCCACTCAGCCAGTCCTACTACTACTCATCATAGTTCTCGTAGCAAGGTCTAATCAAGGAGGCTAGGTACCTCAAGGATCCTACCCCTGTTTCAACCTTCTTGGGACTATCACTCCACTTCGCCCCACCTCCCACCTAGAGGTATCGATGCATGTGATCCCTCTACCCACTTGGATCAAAATTTCCTCCTAGTAGAGGTCTCTGCATGAGTGGATGCCTCCACTCAGTCTCCTCTCTGCTTCTCCAGTTGTTGCTGCTCCACAACCTCTTGAAGCTGCTTCACCAAGTGTGGCTCCTCCAAAATTGAATGAGACTTCTTCTAGCGCTACATGTTGAGGGTAATGTACTCTCCCTCTCAACCACCAAGTCTCCAACAGTTTCCTTGCTCCTCAAGGCTTTGCATGCATCTTGAACCTCAAGAGCATACAGGTTCTAGACTCGTGAACCGATCTACTTCACCTGTCTCGTGGTGATGTGTCTAAGGAAAAAATTTCCCTTACTGAAGACTACATCATAGCCTTTGTCCTTCAGCATTGCGATCGATACCAAGTTCTTCTTCAGTCCTAGCACATACTTCACATCTGTCAAGGTAATGCAAGCTACATGCTCCCTCTTAAAAGAAATCGTGCCCACACCTGAGACATTATACTTTTCATCATTACCCATCTCTATGAGTATCTTGAGGTCTTTCTCCTCCAAGGTACTAAACAAACTCTTATCATTGGTCATGTGGAATGAGGCTCGACTATCAAGAAACCAACCACAACCCATCATCGATGAAACCATGCATGTGATGAGGGTAAAATCCAATTCAAACTGAGAGGCCAATGCCTCACCTTCAGATCCTTCCTTGGATCCCTTCTTGGATTTCTTCAATGGACAATTAGTTGAATAATGGCCCACCTCATGACAAGTAAAGCATCACACTTTAGATATGTCAATCTTTTTCCCACCATGAGAAGAAATTGATTTGGGATGAGAATCCTTCTCCTTCCCTTTCTTTTCCTTACTTGCTAAGGCACAATTTTCTTCATCCTCCTTGGATGAAGAACCATCTCTGGTGCTTCTCCTGATCTCCTCCTGCATCAGATCCAACCATAGTCATTCCAATCTAGCAGTTTCTCTCTTCCATTGACTGAGTCCTAGTAGCTATGCCATCTCTTAGGAATACCGAGGAGAGCAAGACTCACCATGTCATCATCGGTTTTCATGATTCCTACACTTCCAAGCTCATCCTTGCAGGTGGTGAGCTTGTTCAGATATGTAGAGATCGTGTCGCCCTTTTCACACTTGATTTTTCGAAGCTTGTCTTTCAATGCCAGCTTCCTCTAATCGCTGCTATTCTGATATAAATCCTTCAATGTTTTCCACATTGAAAACAGTGTCTCCTTCCCATGGAGACTCAAGACAATGTGGTCTCGAACTCCCTCCAAAAGAATCCTCCTCACTATAGCCACACATTTCTTCCATTTCACCAATTCTTGGGCAATAGCAGCTGCTGGCTTGGGAAATTCTTGATCAATGAATTCCTTCAAACCTTTGTCCTCTAATATTGCTTCCATGCGATCCTTCCAGGCTATATAATTCGAGTTTCCATCAAGGTTATACTCAAGTCTCAAACTGTTGAATGCCATTGGTGAAATTTGAGATGTGATAAGAATTCTATTTCTATAATAAAAAACTTCAACCTTCAAACTTCTCCCTTCTTTGTATAGTGTTCTCAGCTTTGATCACCTTTGCTATAATGCCATGTAGAAACTCCAATGTAGATCACTTGATAATGCAATATACTAAAGCAAAATACTTGATCTACTTCTACAAACAAACTTGCGGAAGCTTATTTGAGCAAGATCAAACAAAAACACATATAACAGAGAAGAAGAAATCATACACATGAAACACAAAAGAATACTCTAGGGAAAGCCTTAGCTAAAAACCCCGCTATATGTATTATCATACAAGTGGAAATATCTCTGGATTACACAAAGTTTTAGCTCACAATCTATCCAGCTCTCAGTACAATCCCTCAATGTTGCTCATAGACTGAATAGACACAACATATGCCTTCCTTCAGTCCTCCAAGCCTCCTATTTTCTTGCGTAGTTTCTCCTGGGTCCTCAAACTGCCACCTGTGTGAATTCACCTCTCACACAACTCACCAAATTCAGAAATAATTGTGTAATCCTAAAGGAGATAATTCCTTCTACATGGATGAGTTTCCTATATAGGAAAATTCCTCGAATTGGTAGTACAATGTCCCTTCCTATGATATCAACTAGGCCTGTGACTGAACTGACATGTCTGAGTTATTTATGAGAGAATATTCAATTATTTGAAGTACACTAGTTACATGCATGGATGCATTAACTAACTGAACTCACAATCAGTTCCACAAACTATTGGAACTAATCTAATTGGACTTAACTCAGTTAACTGAGCTGACTAGTTACAACTAAAAATACAACTCATCCTGATCTCCTTAATTAAGGGATAACTTCCTCAATCAAAGGGAAAATTGTTGCATATCTTCACATAGACTTCATGTTTGATTCTCTCCAACTAATTAACTAAAGATGAATTAATTAACTATTTTTCAAACAACTGCTAAGATCAAATTTGAATTTGAATTCTTAATTTTAGTTCAGGGACTAACTAAAATTGGAATGTATCCTGAAATGCTGTTTATAGCAATGCTATTTTTTAGCATTTCTATTTTATCATTCCTTGTTTTTATTTTCAACACTGGTACCTGAAATGCCATTTATAGAAATGCTATTTTTAGCATTTCTTGTTGCAATTTTCAACACTACAAACACACTGCTAAAAAAAAACCTACTCCTCAATCTACGCACTTGCAGCCTTCTAGCTCCATTAAGAGGTCTGCACATAGGGTCTTTTGGATCTTCCCTAAACTAGAGCTCCATTAATATGCAAGGGAAATTTTGAATTCTTCTCTTCTATATTGTCTTGCTCTGATACCATGTAGATATTTCTACAAGCTCAGACACCATGTAGAAAACTTCTACAAATCTAGCTCTAATACCATGTTGATTTTCCTATAGATTAAAAAGCTCATGTAATATACTAAAATAAGAGACAAGAATATACTTCTACTTTGCACCAGCGGAAGCCGATAGATTGATGAAAACAATATGAACAAGAAGAAGACAAATCAATGGTAGATAACACAATATTTATCTAGGGAAATCCAGAGCTCGAAACTCCTACTATCTATATTGCACTAATCATAAATCTGAGTGAAAATACAAAGCTTGTTCTCACTAGAACAATTCATGCACAAGTATAAACAACTTGCTGCTCACAAGCTAGCTCAAGCCAAACCATAGCCTATTCTACTACTCTCCAAGACCCTATTTCCTTGCACAATTCCTAGGGTGAATAACCTGTATTTAAAGGGAATTCATGCTTCCAAAACCGTGCAATCCAAATGCAGGTCCTTCTCTGATTGCATGTGTGATATTTACAACTCAGTAAATCATACAATTGATAGTACCTTGTCCCCGTACTCTAGTCTCAACTGGGTCTTTCTCTGAATTGACATACATGAGTTCCTCATGAGGGAATCTTCAGTTAACTAGAGTAACACTTGTGGATGCACTAGTGCACCAACTGACTTTTAGTCCTCTATTAGTTCCACAAATAGTTAGAACTAATTTAACTGACCATAACTAAGTAAACTGAGATATCTAATTACAACTCAATTTAAACTCATACTGAACACCTAAAATTTAGGGAGAACACTTACATGATTTCCAAAAGACTTCTAATTCAAAATTCCTAAGCTAATTAAGTTAATTAAGTTTAATGAACTATTTACAAGTTTCTATGATATTAGAATTACGGTTTTAATTCTCAATTTAATTCAAGAACAAAATAAATTGGACTTTTTGGATTCTATTTTTAACATTTCTTGTTGCTATTTTCAACAGATTTTTGCATGAAGGTCCACTTGAAGAAATGAGAAGATAAATATTCATTGTAAAAGGGGTAGATTGAATTAACTGTGATAGCGCATTTGATATCATGGTGTCTAAGGAACATATCATTAGTTTCAAATCATAATCATTATGAAAACCAAGTAAAGAAACCTTTCTTGCGAAAATAAGAAATATGGAATAAATTTTTTAATATTCCACCAAACCTTACATGTCAAATGTATTAAAATAATTACGCCGTAAGGCGTTTCCCTCTGAAATCAACTTTCCTCATTGCCTACTTGTCATTTTGTGCACCATAGGATTAGATGTTAGACGATTAAACAGATTTCAACCATTAGATCAATAGCCAGAGGAAGAGACACCGGCAGAATGGAAACAGAACAGGCATTTTATGTTATAGCATTCGTGCAGTGGAGTTCGTTCCACATGGGCCACATGGGATTCGCTGGCAACATCGATATAGAACCCGGAAGATGTCGGACAATAGGCAAGGTGCCTTGTGGTGCTGTGGTGCTCTGTTTATTCACTCTGGTTCTTGCGGTGTTGGCGCGCTGCGTTTCTGGCTTGAAACATCATTTGCATTTTAAGTCTTTTTCTGTACATTTGTTTCGAAGCACCGAGATCTTTCTCCAACATTCCCATCTGAACACTATAAATTCCTAGGTAACGCTCTTATCTCCGCGGCGAATGTTTTCAAGTTTGTGAACATTGATTTATTTTGTATTTTGTCTATCAAGTATTTCATTTGGCAGGTTTTCGCATACGAACTTTGACGGTCTAGGCCTTTACGCTGGGAACAATAGCGTTTTTGAGCTGAATTGCGTGAAATATGGCGGTTTCAAAATGCTTTCCGGTATGTATTTTGTTACTGATGTTGTCGACAGGAGTCGCTTGTCAAGGCTTTCTGCCGAACATTTTAGAGGGCGCTGGGAGCCCCTGGAATGACATTTGGCCGGATCCTTTTCACATCTTAGAAGAAAACCCTCTCTCAGCTCTCAGTGGAGACATCGACCAGGTTTCGTTAGCCAGAGTGGACTGGAAGGAGACTCCTGAGTCTCACATTATCAAGATTGGTGTTCCTGGTAACGTTTTGTCAAAATTTAATTTAAAGGATATGAATCATCAATCGAATTTTTAAGATAAAGATTTGATGCCGTTGGAATTTTCAAAATAGCTGTGTGTCACATTTTATAGCTAAAATTTCCCAATCTTAAATGCTCCAAAATAGGCGTCTGTCACATTTTATATCTAAATTTTACTAATCTTATATGCTTTGTAGGAGCTGATCCTAAAAATAGGAAGTGAAATTTTCAAAAACAGACATGCTAGGTACTTCTAGTAAAATGCGATCTATAAATTTTCAAAATTTAAATGATCTGATGATAATATTAAACATTAACTCGTGATATTTTTACATTTCAAAACTGTGAGGGTTTGATCTTAACCAGGAGGGCAAATTAAAAGTTAGATGTCAAGTTTCCTATTTGAAATTAAGCAAGGGTTCTTTGGTCCCAACCAATTTATCGTTTGCTCCATCTCGTGAAGTTTTGTTCATCGATACCTCAAATTTTTCCTGAAGCGCGTTACAGTTAATTTTTCCTAAAATACAAGATAGTTAATTTTATGCAGAACTTTGTAACTTAGTTTGTTACAGATATCTTTATCTTAATCTCCGCAGACAGCAACATCAAAGAATGTGGCAGTTCATCAAAGAAGGGGGCAGTTCCTACAAATCCATGGCTGCTGCAGTGTCTGAGTGGACAACAACAACACAGCCAACGCATGATGTCCATTAGGGATGAACAAACTCCAGTCAGGAATTCTGTAAGTCTACCGTTCTCATCAATCCCAATGTAACACCTTGCCCTGCATAGTATGATGGTTTTATTTTACTTAGATTGGAAGAAAAAGGAATAAAGTGAGGGAAAATATATGAGACCTATGGACATTGCACGCCACCACAATAAAGGATTTCCAAAAGCAACCAGCGACTTCATCAGATTCTTTCAGAAAGGGCACTGAAGAGATTGATCTTCCAACTAAGTCGGAAAATATAGGTTTTGAACATCTGGAAGATATTGATGTTCGAGATGAAAGAGTGTACTCAGATTACCTTGCTACTAGAGGTGGATTTTGCACTGAAAAGGAGAATCATGAAGATGGTTTAAATAAAAATAGAGGTGATGAAAATGACTATGCATTCTCCACTGGTGAGAGTATTAAGTGCAGTTCTTCTGATTGTGTTCAAGTGGGTTTAAGCGATGATTTTTCCGGAAGAGATAAAAACCTTCATGCCCTGTCTCCTGGAGGTGGTATCTGTGTCTCTAGAGAAGTTGATTGTTTGGATTCTGGTAAGGACATGAAAACAAATAATACTGAAGCGTTGGAATTTAATGATGGTGAATCTGCTGATGTAGTGACTATAAGAGAGCCCAGAACTGATAATTCTGCATCTTCTTTGGGTCTGCGGGCAATTCCTTTCTTGAGAAGGAAGAAACACAATTCAAATTGATATGTATGAATTTATATATGCCATTAAACTAAAGCATTGCAAAGAAGAATGTATTTATAACAAATGTGTATGTAAAGTTACAGATTGAAACACAATGTCTATTCATGGCACCAGATGTAAAATTTTGCATTGTTGTGACATGCAATGTAGTTTTCAGTATTAATTATTTTGTTTGATGGTAAATCTAAAGTTTCTGTTTCTGAGTCAGTTTCCATTGCAATTTATACCTTGTGAATGCTGTTCATCCATTGGATAGCTTCAAACTTGATAAATGCAAACCATATTTATAATCAGCACCCTCTGCAGCAGCTCTATTAAGTTTCAGAGTATGGATAATACTGTCATTTCATCTACAATCATATGCGAGGGATCTAAAAGTACAACGGTTCTCCGTGCACTCTTTAGAGTAAGCTTTTTTTTTAAAAGAAAAAATACCATCCAGCAAGATGGCAAGAAGGCCAGACCACCAAAAAGTAGTGAATCAACGTAAATGAACCATGTCTCTCTTTCTCGCTATGTAATCTAGTGAAACTTTTTGAACGGAATGAACTGAACTATCTCGCATGCCTTATTGACCTGAACATATAAGTGGCTCTATGAGGGTGAATTTCTTTTTTCTTAAAAAAAAAAAGAAAAAAAAAGCAAAAGCTTACTCTAAAGAGTGCACGGAGAACCGTTGTACTTTTTTAAGAAGTGCAAGATCCTGAATATGTATTCTTCTGTTCCAAAAAGTGACGTTAACCTCTTCTTCCATAATTATTTTGATTGGCTATATGGTTCACCTCTTGCATAAATATCTTGATTAGCTATATGGGACTTGATTAGCTATTTAACAGCACAGAAAGAGCTAAGGACCAAGACCTTACTTGGGACCTGTCAGGTCCAAGGTCCTGATCCTCATGAAAGATCTTGCCTATCTCAGCATATATAATGAAGGGAAGACCAGGCTTCTAGTGAAGGTAAGTGATAACAACACTTATTGGCTAGCTCATGGAAAGGATAACCTTACATTTTAGTTATCTCGGGCAAGTGGTAACCTTACATTCTAGCTAGCTCAAGGAAGTTATACCCTGAACTAGCACAATTGCAAGTGATCACCTGATGTGAGCTCTGATCACCTGACTTGACCTCACCGGACGTGGCTTAAGCTGTGGGAAAGAAAGGCCCTGATAGACCTTACAGAAGGTAAGATCCTAGTCTTAAGCATGGCAAAGGTAAAGATCCTAGAGCATCTTGCACATGTCCTTGAATCTGTAGTTGTACTCTTCAGTTCCTTTTACTCCAGCGGGGGACGTGGGTGCGGGGAGATGCACAAGGGTAAGTGTGGGAGTACCCTCAAATTTTAGGGAAATTTAGGGGGTACGTCAAGGTATATATATATATATATACCGAGATTCGAATACGGATTTGGATCTGGATCCACTAGTTTTATGAAAAACCGAGATCCATTTACCGTAGGGAAACAAGTACAAACAAATATAAATATATATTTTTAAAAATAAAAATTACATAAAAATAAATAAGTATACACACTTTATATATATATTATTAAAAATTATATATAATATATATATATTCTCCTAATTAATAACATATAACTCTATATATGTATATGTATGTGTTAATAATTGGAAACTTACAAATGTACGACTTTTTAACTATATAATTTTTAATAAACTGCCATTTTCCCACCGGTACCCATGATTTCGTTGAAGACGATTGTTCACGCTGAAAGCTCCGATCTCTGTGTGAAGCCTACCAAACAACCGAATGTGTGTGTATTGCACGTCTTTAAAGAGGAAATCGTGACAAGGAAATGTTGAATAATGATGAATAATACTCGTAATTACATATAATAAGTATTACATAATAATACCAGCGCCACTTCAGGTTTGGTGGGTTAGTCACGCTGGCGACTTGAACCCCGCGTTGTCCTTGTGCTTAACCATACCTATCCCTTCCATCTCTACGTTGCATACCATTCTCGCTGCCTTTATCCGACTTTGTCCTCTTGCCCTTCCTTGCCTCTGTGCCGATGCTTTATTGAAAATCGTGACAAGTGCGAGGGGATTAAAAGAACACCTCGCATGCGAAACTTACATAATGTTCATCGTAACTTACAAACAATGCTTGCTGACACAAACAGATCTTGGGCGGATCCCAACGGATTCAGATCAAAGCCCAAATCCATTTCTGAATTGGGGATCCACGGATCCAATCCCTAGAAAATGTAAAGCGATGACTATTAGATCTTATTTTCCTTAACCTTGATAGTCCTTGTGGATATTTAGTTATCTTCTTTATCTTTTTTAGTTACATCTTTCATCAAAAAATATCAAGAATAGTAACAACAACAAAAGAGGACACACATATAGGCTCTTAGCCATGGAAAACCCCTCCAAGGGGAAAACCCGAAAGCTCTTCTCTTCTTAGAATCTGCTTCAAATGATAGACAAAGACCCAATCACTATACCAAGTCTTTCTTCTAGTACCAAGTTGGCCCTTCTTCAAGTCCTTCCTTGAATCTGCACCAAATTTCTACACACTGCAAGTTCGACCTGCCAGCGACAATACTGCTACTTGATCTGCAACTTCGACCCTGCAATTTTGGCCTTGCAGCTTTTGAAGAAATCCTAGATCAACCTACTCCTGGGAACTTCCAAGAGCAAGACAACTCTTCTTAAGGTCAGTGAGGCGTAGACAAAGTTTCCTTCCTCCCACCTCCAAGATGCTGCCCTTCGTCCTACTATAACTCGGTCTTGGAACTTCAACATCTTTCTGTAGCCTAGAAACCCTATAATTTCGCAAGTTTGAGAGAGATAGAGCCCAGAAACCAAGAAATTTCGTCCTTCTTCCTTCTCCTTGACTTTCGCTTTCCTTCTTGCAGCTACCCAACTATAGATCAAACTCTTTCTTGTAGATCAAACTTGTGAGTGATTGTGTCACCAAATGAAGTCAAATTGCTCCGAATTTCCTCCTTTAGACCAACTTGATAATCCCAGGGCCGACTTGTACTCTTGGAGATTCCAGGACATTTTAGACTCAAAAAAAATTCTTTTTACAATTATAAATTGTCCGGAAGGGTCTTATAAACACCATGTTGACTCCATTGACTCATGGCAATAAATCCTAAGACCTAAAAAACCCTAAAAGCACGAAGAACATGCTTTTACCTTGAAGACCATCAATAATGAGCATGAAACTCATGCTTTAATAATAATAATTTTCTTTCTTCTTTTCTTGTTTGTTACATAGGGTACATATTGAAATGAGTACAACAATTATGAAGACCGAAACCGGTGACATTTTCAACACTCCCTCTTAACTAAGGAGGTATTCATAATTGTACAACCAATACAACATCATATCTCAAAATGAAGGGTTCTCAAGAAGAGTCGGTCTAATAAGCCATACTGTAAGAATCGTCATCATGACCAACATTGTCCTTGAGGCTTAACTGGACAAGCTCTACTTTAATCAAGAGCATTATGCTGGGAGGCTTTACGTGTGATACCTCACTATCTCTACAAGGTACATACCCCATCTAGATGTCTACAAGGTATGTTCTTTTAGGACTATTCTTATCTTGGATCTCGAATCCCGAGTCCTCAAAGAATATCAGTCATCTTCAACCACTCTTCTCTTGGATACCTATCACATCCTCAAAGAGTGTTGGTCTGCTTCCTTTCTTGGATGTGCTATATCCTCAAGGAAACCATAGATGCTTATCCAATCCTTTGTCATTCTCTCTTCATAACCTTCACTTAGACTTATGACTATTAGTCCTAGTCAGTGCATGACACATGAAGACGAGAATGCACATGTGATGTCCAACATCTCTCCCTCTCAACCAAAGAGGACATCCCTATTCTCCTTTAACCTTGAGAATAGAACCCTGCTCTTATACAAGCAAACTCCTTTACTCCTTCTCAAAATCAAAGGAGACCTAAACTTCCTTTCTTTTTGGGACGTCATCATCACAAGCCTTACAACTTGTCTTCATAAGCGCATCAACGACAAATTATCCATAGTTGCTCGACTCCCTCTTTCCTCTATATCATGGAGCATTCTTTCTTTCAAGATATCATGGAGCCACCTTTTAAGATATATATAATTTTGTTTGGGATTAGCCCTCCCGACTTAACTATTAACCATTAAACCACATCCTAAAAACTATTGAAGATGTCTGAATGGCTAAGTGGTTCGTTATAAATCTGGTAATTGATTACGATGCAATGGGAAAACACCTTCAGTGTCGCTTGAACCTGCGCCCAAATGGAGAACTTGAATGTATCTGTTTCGCCAGACGCTGGGAGCTGCCAATATAGACAATTTATAGCAGCATGGGGTGGGATTCGTATGCATGGGCCTTCTGGGCGCCTGCCAAAATGGTGGATGTCATTGTTCACAGAGTATAATTTACCTTACGCCTAGAGCACAGCCTGCCGGGATTCAGCACGCAAGTGGACCTACGAGGTGAGCAAGCACCGTGAACGAGAGAAATGAATGCTCGAGAGGACCTGTTCCGATTGTGCGAATGGAGCAAATGAATGTTTGGCGCGAGGGATCATTTGAAATTGCGTGGGTGTTGGTTGCCAGCACAGCGGGTGCCACCTCGGAGGTGGTGGGGCAAAGAAGCGTTAATTACTGTTATATGTTATCGATTTCTTTACATAGTGTTATATGTTACTCGATTGCTTTACATAGTGTTTTATTGCCTTTACGGCGTTTCTTTGCAACTTCTGGTGCAAAATGCTAGTTTAGTTGTTAAAATATATGAATTTTAATTAATTGATATAAGAAGTAATAAATTTTGATTTCTTCTAGTCCAGTAGCTTTCTCTACTAAAATTTACAACTAAAAATTAATTGATATATAAGAAGCTAAGTAACTTGACACGTGGATTTGGGATTCGTCAGATATGGGGATTCGAGTGTTGGATTCGGACACGTTGACCCCCTGAACAAGACACATTCAGATACATTTTATATATATATATATATATATTAAAAATTAGATATTTCTTACACACATTCTCATTAATGATACAAATTCATTGATTTCAAACATAGATTTTCATCTAGATGTAAGTTTTATTGTTTACAAAGTAAGTTAATAACATTATAACATGCATAGGACATACAAAATTCAAATACATGTCACATAAATGATAAATCATAATACGTATTCAATTCATCAATGATCCAATAGGATAAAGACAATATAGTAAGATAAAGACACTGACAACTGTTTTTTTCTCATTAAGTCATCAAAATCAAAATGTGTTACATAGGTAGTGTAATGCCAATGGCAAATAGAAATAGAAAATACAAAACAACTACAAGTATACAAGCCTCAAGGCAGTAGGTAGCTCATGACTTATGAGTCATCAATCCTCATAGTCATCATCAAAATTAGCATCACTGTCCTCATCATCATGGTCACCACTGCTCTCCTCTGCTGCATCCTCCTCCCCTGTATCCAATGTAGCCTCTGCATCTGTTTGTGTGGAGGATGATCCCTCTACAATATCGCCATCGTCAAATCTAACAGCCTCTAGCACTGAATCATTGAGATCCATGTTGGCCAATGCCAACTCAACACTGTTGTCCAGACCCATATCATTGGGAAAGACATCCCACATCTTTGTCTTTCCCTTCAACCACTCTTCCCTCTACCTATAAATAAGACGAAGGTTGGTGTGCACATACACCATTGTCTTTGCCTTGGACTGCTCAAGCCTGCTCTTCTTTACACTATTCAAATTCCTATATGTGCTCCAATTCCTCTCGCAATAAGAGGATGAAGTCACTTTAGAGAGGAGCCTCATGGCTAACTATTGTAGAGGAGGGCTTGTTGGCCCATGATTTTCCCACCAATAATAGGGCTTCTTAGCCCCCCTGTCTCTAATCACATCATATCCTGCAAATCAACCAGTGCCAGTGGAAAACTCTAAAAAGGCATCATCCACCTCATCAAGCAATGCTCTACTTTGAAAACGCCCATGAATGCATCTTTCCTCCCCATGAGATTTCACCATCCATGTGAGGAGGGAACTTGCAGGAAGGTCCACCATTCAGTGACTCATGGTTGTAGTATTTTGGGTTCAATGAGTGAGCCAAACAATGTAAAGGTGTGAAATTCTTGTCCCATCTTTGACAAGAATATCCTATATAGTGCCATAGAAGGCCTCTGGTGATGTCTTATACTCAGCGCACTCACTCTGTAAAATAAGGCTCCTCACAGAGTCAATCATAGAATCCCATCCCTCATAAACCTCTCCTAGTATGGGTTGGTCTGTATTTGCAAATCGAAGCAAAGAAATGATAGGGTCCATGATCTGAATAACTAGATCTACCCTCTCCCACCAAGCATCATCTAGCACTATGTCCTTCATTCTTTTAGAGGCTACTTGATCTGTCTTTCTCCAAAAAGACCAAAACTCTTAAATAACCATGGCCCCAAGAGCGGTCTTGACCTCCCTCAACCTCTTCAACATGATGAATGAAGAGGCAAACCGTATATCTGCAATATTCAACAATGATATTGTTGTACTCCTTGTAGATTGTGAGGGCATTTGTATGGTTTTATACAAAGTTACGGATATGTTGTGCATCCTCAATAATGTTACCAATCCAAAGCACATTAGAAGCAATGGATTTCAGTCCTAAGTTCAATGAATGGACAATGCAAGGTGTCCAAAACACTTGAGGATATTTAGCTTCTACAATCATGCCAACAAACTTGCAAACAGGTGCATTAACTCTAATGATTTTCACATAAGAATCAACACCTACATCTTCAATAACTTTAATAAACAACTCATCCATATATTGTGCATCCTTGTATTCTCTGTGTATCCACTGCTTGCAAGAAAACTTGACCATTCAACGAAGACACCATGAAGTTGATGAGTGGGTGTTGTGTTGGATTTATCCATCCATCAGAAACAATGTTAACCCCAAATGTTGGCCATGATGCTTTGATAGGTTCAAGCATTTTTTGCACCTCTTTTTTTGCCTTCATCGACACTGTAGTTCTAAGCTTCTCTGAACTAAGAGGCACATACCATGATGGAGCCTCTTGAGTTAGAGCTCGACACATCTCAATAAATAGAGGTGAGCGTAGAACATTAAAGGATATGAAGTTTTGATAGAAAAAAAAAAAAGGCAATGGTGAGATCAAGCTCTTCCCGTTTCTCCTTTGGAAAAATCTTGTCCATTGGACCAAGTGAAATTGCCCTTTTTTTACCTGCTTGTCCCCCACTAGAACTCTCAAATGGAAATTTGTTGCTACCTTTCCTCAAAAATGGAAGGGGGTCATCCTTCTTGGTTTTTTTTTTATTTTGCAGCCACGTTTACCATACCAACATTGAACTCTCTTTCCATTTCTTTCTTCTTGTGTAAAGGAACTTTTGTACAAGCTCCAACTCCACAAATTGGTAAAGCAAACAAATGGCCTTTCACATGGAAATATGTGCTTGTGAAAGAACTATGGTACAAGTTACATCTCCAATTCACATTGCCTCCTCCCTTCACCTTGCTGCTCTGCCCATCCTCTCTCGTGACATATTTCGACAAAGGATATTTCTCAATGTTACCTTTAGGAGGAAGTCTTCCCTCAACATTACTTGCAATAGAGGGAATACTTGCAACAGACTCTGATGAAATTGGGGGAGGAGGGGCATCTCCAATGGGGACATTCTTACCCCTTCCTTTGCCCCTTACCTGCTACCCTTGATTGAGTCATAAATGCTGTAAAAACTTAAACAAAACATGCAGAAATTTGTAAAAGAAATGCATATGCAAACTGCTATAATACAAATGCAAAAAAATAGAGAGAAAATGCACTTACCTATTGTTTGAATCTCCTTGAAAATGCTCCACACCCTTTTCTCCTTGCTCCAAACTCCTCACAACAAACCCACAACCCACCTATTGCTAAAGAGATGAGTGAAAATGATGCAAAGATGATGGATTTCTGCCCTTTTATGGTCGCGTGGGTCCCTTTTTTCCGGATTTGTGTTCGGAAATCGGGACACGATCTGGATTCGATCGTGTCCCGATTTCCGGACACGAATTGACACGAATCGTGTCTGATTCGTCGGATTTGGGACATGTTGCCTGTTAGAACAAATCCGGTTTCAGAGATAAGAAGTAATAAAATCCTGATTTCTTCTAGTCTAGTAGATTTCTTTACTAAAAGTTACCACTAAAAATTACATAGGAATAAAAGTTATTTCAATTACTTTACAAAATTTGAAATTTTTTACAAGAATCAATTTTTTTATTGTGTGTAAATTTAAAAATTTTAAAAATAAAAAATTATATTTAGTTGTTAAAATATATATAATTTCAATTAATTGATATATAAGAAGTAATAAAATTTTGACTTCTTCATGTCTAGTAGCTTTCTTTACTAAAAGTTACTACTAAAAATTACATAGCAGTGAAAGTTACAAAATTACAATTTTGTAATTTCGACTGGACCTCATCCCAATCCTTGTAAAAGTTACAAAATTACAATTTTGTCACTTCGATTGGACCTCATCCCAATCCTTGGAATTTACATAGGGAATTTCATCCTTTCATGATCATAAGGCCAAGCTAAGGAGATTAAGTCATAGTGTTTAAGACCTTCGTGAACTATCAATCTACATTCTAGAAGAAAATTATCAATCTACATTCTAGAAGAGAATTCAATTGGCCTCTTGTTGAGCATGCCTGGGATATTTTAACCAGTGTTTTAAAAACTGACCAGTTTGAACTGGTAACCGGTTAAACCGGTCGGTTAGCTAGCCCACTAGGCCAAACCGGCAAACATTTCCCCCAAAAAAGGGAAAAAATGGTCCAAACCAGCCGGTTCCGTCCTAAACCGGTCGGTTAGATGCCGAGGTTGTGGAGGACCCACATGGCCCAATTTTCCAAGTTTGTAGGGTGTTTTGGAGGAAAAATAAGAGTTCTTTCCCTCCAAAAACACTCTCTCCAAACCTTTAAAAGGAGCTCAACCCCCTCATTTGCCTCACACATCTCATTTGGAGTTTTTGTGAGTTTGATTGGGAGCTTGGAGAGTGTTGAGTTTTTGCTGGAGTAGTGGAACAACAGAGAGTTTGAGCTAAGTAGTAATCATCATCCCTCCAAAATCCAAGGATACTGCATGGGCTCATTGTGATATGATTGATGGCAAAATGATCTACAAATATTGCCAAAAATCCATTGCAGGGAGTCTTAACAGGTTCAAGCAACATTTGGCTAGGATAAGAGGCCATGTAAAGCCATGGGAAGCACCAAATGACTCAATAGAGCATATTAGGGCAGAATACCTTTAGAAGTTTGAGACTCAAGTAACTGAACCAATAGAGAAGTTTGTGACTCAAGCAGTTGCAAAGTTTGGGAGTCGAGACTCAATCAACTAAGTTTGTTCATGGTGACTCATGAGAAGTTTCAAGTGATAATGTTGATCATTATTATCATATATGTAGACTTGTAATAGGCCAGTGGCCCCATAGTTTGTAGGCTTTGTTTTTGCAATCCTAGAGGTCATTTAGAGGCTCAATGCTTGTGTATTTTGTCAATGATATGTATTGCACTCGGTGCCATTTTGATATATTCACCTTTACATGGTATATAAATGAGCAATCTTTGCATATTTTATCTCTATTGGCTTGGAATCATGGTTTTAAATCTTAAAAATAGTTTTTTTCATTAAAAAATAATTATTTAATGTATTTTTTTAAAACCAGTTCGTTTAGACTTGACCAGTCCTGGTTTGACCAGTTCCAGTTCAAAACCCGGTTCATTAGGTGCACTGGTCTAATCACCGGTTCCAGTTTTTAAAACTATGATTTTAACTAATAAAGACCCAAAGTAAAATTATATACAATGAAATTTTTTTTCTTAACTTCCTTTAAGAATGAAATGTTAAATCCTTATAATGCTATTTGATATGCTACTTCTCCTCAGATCAGCTATACCACATATTCTTAAATAAGTGAAATATTCTTAAAGATACTATCTACCAATGTAAATAACCAACCATAAATAGTCACAGATGGTTGAATATTGTTTCTCATATGTATTTTCCCACAAAATCTCGCAATACAAAGGTATCTAAGATTTTGAGACTCCCCAATTGAGATTGAGACCTAATTCATGAACCATTAAAAATTTCAAACTCGCTCGCATTCTTATTTCGATTGAGGATTGGAGAATTTTGGAATAAACCATTGATTTTGTTCATGTTCCTCAAAATATTCTTGTTGACCACTATGTGTCAACGACCCATAGTAGTACACCCCCGTTTTTCGCGAAAAGAATAACGCCTGATCGATGTGTGATCTTATAATGTAAACCCATTTTACATGTGTATAATATAAATAATCTCAACAGATCCATGTCGTATATGTAATTATCTAGGTAAACCTACTTTTATGGTGATGATCTACATTCCGGGAGCATTTTAGTCTCACTGATCCATTCTAGGATGGTCGGGAGAGTTTTCCTTCAGCCTTACCTCAAAGCCGGAATGGATTTTGTCACTGGCATCTTAGGGTAGTCCTAGTGTTCTAAATTGAGTCTATGTAAAAATTATTTGGGAATAATCCTAACTATTTGGTTAGGTTATTTTATTACAAATCACTTCGCCTGCTGAATTATATTTGTGTCGCAGAAATGGGTAGTCTGTGAGCGTTTTTTACAAATGGGTTTTCCCCCTTGAGATGTAAAAAATGTGAAAATCATGATGTAAATTGTCTTGAAGGTTGGAATAATAATTTATCCCCTCATAGGTTAATTAATTGAATTTTTTTGGTCAAAATTAATTAAAATCCTAAGCCAAAAATTTAATTAATTCTAGATCCTAGGTAAATTTAAATTCTCCAAAAGACAAAATTCGTTGGTCCTTAAAAATTAAATTTTAAGAGGTCCAGGAACTATAAGGTAAATTGATTATTTTGCTAAAGTTTAAGACTTTGGTCCCTGAGTAAAGTCAAAGTCAAAATTTTGAGGAAATTTATTCAAAAATTTAATTTTTCAATTAATTAAAATGCATTTAATTGAAAAATTCGAATTTCCTCAAGAATTTAAAATTTTGACGGAGGATATATCTTTAAATAAGAGGTCATTTGTCAGTCAATTCATCTGACCTTTGAGTCGGGTGCTAAGCTAAAAGATCTCCTGTAATATTTTTTGATAATAAAGAAAGACTTTGGGGTTGATTTTCGCTAGTGTTACTTTTCATGGAAATACTATAAGATGTATCATTTTTCATGCACAAATTTTTTTAGCCATTGATAATAGCTTCTAAAGAGTGACTTGAGTACAAGTATCTTGCTCAATCGCTGGGGTTTAAATGATAATTTATGTTTTGAATATAATAGTAGGTATCTCTATTTATATGGATTTTATTATTGTTTTCTCGGTCTATTTTGATGTTGAATTGCGTTTTGCAGGAATATTTTGATTTTTAGATCATCGAGCATTCGGGGAAGTTTTCAATTGAACCAACCAACTCACGATTCATATTTTCTGAAGAGCCTAGCTTGATTTGATCATGGGCTTATCATAAGATTTTTAGTAGTGATGCATGAAGGGTTTCGGGCTAAGCAGCTCCTTCGAAATTTAAAAAAAAATATATTTTTTCTATGCGAAATTGATGAATTTGGTTGTTAAGAGCCTTAGATTATCAGATCTAGGAGCGGAGTTGGACTCACACTCCCTGGATCTGATATATTTTTCATTCATGTGCATAGATCTGTAATTAGGTTTTCTAACTTGGGTTTTCTGGGTTTTAGTTTTTATCATTGTATATATCATTTGGGTGTTTTCTTGTTGTCGTGCAGCTACAAATTTGAAGGAGAAATCTGTATAGAGTCTAGATGTGGGCCTTGGAGGGTAAGATCTAGATCTCTAGGGTTCATCAACATCATTTTGCAGGAATATTATTCAACCTTTTGTAGTCCAGGGGTTTAAATTTAAAAATTTTTAAACTGGAAAAATTTATAAGGATTTGCAAATTTTTACGAGGGTTTTAGGGCCACCATTTTGTTGATTGATTTGCTGGTTGGGTTTTCGTTTCGCTGTGCAATTTCAAATTTGTTTCTACAAGGCCCATAGCCTTTTGCTGCTGCCTGGGGCTTTTTCGCTGCTGTAAAGAAATTTTGATTTTTTTCTTGAAAATCCTCCATTCGGCATGTGGCTTTATCTTGTTGTGTTCTTCCAAATCCCCTCATCCTCCAGCTAGCAGCCCTCTTCTCCCAACCTGTTGTCCATCGTCATCATTTGCACGTTATTTCCTCATTGTAGCTCCATTACGCTTCTCTTGTCCGCAGCCTTCTGTGTCCCTTTGATTCTTCATCTGCCAACCTTCCATAATGGTTGTCTGTCAGTTGCACTCCTTTCTACCGTCCAGGCTTCAACCTCCAAAAACAAGTTACTTGCTCTCCCTCACACTGTCCCTCACACTGTCCCTCCTTCTCATTGCTGCCTGATCTCATCCTCCCGAACAGATCCATCCTCATCCGCCATCGAGTTTCCTCAACTCCTCCATTCCTTCACGCAACCTCCTCTGCTTCTTCAACAAAACCCATAAACCCTCGTTGTTTGTCGCCATCCATGTGGCTATCCTCTCGTTGTTCATAGTCTATGGTTGCAGCCTTTCCTTCACCTGCAAAAAAAGAAATCATTGTCCATCGCTCAACCTTCTTCAAGCTCTACCTTTGTCTTTTCATCGACCTGCACATAGTGAGAACGATAGACTTTTCATTTCATTTTTTTTATTATTATTTTATGTATGCGAGTTAGGTTGGGGTTTGGATAGATTGTTTAGCATTTTCAATTTTCTTTTGTTTTATTTTTATTTTCGTTTGTATCGTTAGTTTAGTCAGTTCTTTTTTTATTTTTCATATGTATATGCATCATAGTGTAGGGGGTTCAGGTCAAAATATTTTTTCATTTTTATTTGAAATTCGATTTTGCTTTGAATTTATTTATTTATTTTTTCATTTCCCTATTTTTTTTTTAAGTTTTTTATTTCACATTGATTTTGAAAATCAATAAAAAAGCAATTTTTCTAAAAAATTTAAAAACATTTAAAAATCAGAAAATTTTAAATTCTGGAAATTAAAGGAGTTAAATTAAAAAGGGATTCACGAATTCGCATTAAAATTTTTAATGTGGCCTAAGGCCCATTAAAATTTTAATTTATTAACTCTTTTGATGTATTTGACTCCATTCGTCTAAGGAATAATTAAAGTGTTAATTTAAAGTTCCTTGGTGTTATGTGGTGATTAAATGCATTTTTGATATTTCTTTATTGTCAAGTACAATAAACGTTTTAAATCATATTGACTGTGTTAATTTAAAGTTCCTTGGTGTTATGTGGTGATTAAATGCATTTTTGATATTTCTTTATTGTCAAGTACAATAAACGTTTTAAATCATATTGACTGTCGAATAAAGTTAATTGATTCTAGATCTGGGTAGTTAATGAAAATCATTTTAAATCTGAAATCCCTTGCATGTTAAAGTTTTGGGCATTTACCCCGGATGCGGGTGTCATCGAAATGGACAAGGCAATGCCACATGATGAGCATGGGCTGCCACATGAAAACGCAAGGGCCTTTAATGCCTCAAGCCGTCGAAACACTGGAACGGGAGAGGCATCAGGGCATCCTTAATGGAGCCGCTGGAGGCGATGGCAAGCCTGCGATGCGCATTCAATGCAGGTCACTTCAACAGAGATGGTAATGAGCTTAAGTATGAGGATTGGCTGGAGATGGGAGCACAATGCGTGGAGAAGAATTCATGGTACGCTAAGTGTCTACGCCGCGAGCTGGTGGTTGAGTGTTGGGGTGAGGTCCGCTTCATACCTGCGTTTCTTGGCCTGTGTCTACACTCTTTTGAGCACGGTTCAATCCCAATTTGGGAACAGCAAGCTGTGGGAAAGGTTCGCAAATTCTATCGGCCCTCCTCCGCTTGTGAACAGATCGAGGAACGGGTGGTTATCATGGTGTGTGAAAGAATGCCTTGCAGGAGAGGCCCAGGGCGTGGAGAATCCTCCCGTCCCCCTGCAGCGGACATTCATCACCATTGTTGCTGCTGCTACTGTTATCAAAGAAGGGGAGCTACCCCAATTCCGGCCTGTCAAGTTATGGAAGTTGGCAGCTCTAGTGAGGGGGAGCCCATGTTCCCAACATTTGGCTCAGTTATCTTCACACTGGGTAGCTCCAGGGTTAATGCAGGAATTAATGCACATATCTCTGTGCTTTTCACCAAAATTCCAGAGGAGAACGAAGAGGGGTCGTCACTGGTTCTTGCGAAGGATAGCACAACGAGCGACAAAGGGAAGCTCCCAATGGGGGAGCCATCAAATGCAGTGGATAGCTCAGAGAGCGGCAAGGGAAAGCGCCCAATGGGAGAGACGTCAACTGCTGCGAGCACTTCGGGAAGAGTGCATCCTCAGCCACCCTCCCAACTTCGAGGTCCCGAGCAGCCAACCCCTGCGCAGAATCCCATGGCTATGTGGGAAGGCGTTCCAGAGGGACAAGGATGGAGCAGACTTGTGGAAGAAGAGCCAGAGGATTAGCTCCTAGAGGTGCTCTTGTGCTTTTGCTTCCTTCTCTCAGGTCGGGTCCTCTCAGGTCGGGTTCAGGGTTCTGGTCAATTTCAATTTTCTGTTCTATATTGTGGTCTGTGTTCTTCATGTGGCTAAGTCCTGCTCGCAGCTACCGCAGTCGCAGTGGGCGCGGAGTCTTCTGTTTGGCACCTAGTTTATGGCACTGCCTGTCTTTTGTCTTTTCATGGTTATGCTTTCAATTTATACAGTATGTTTGGGTCACAAGTCTTTTTGGAAAAGCCCCTGCGTGGGTTGTTACGGTGCTACTCTGGAAACTCTCAGTGTCCTGCTTTTTGATCTTTTTGCAAAAATCGCCCTGCGAGGCAAATGTATGAATCAGTTAATGCCACCCATAGAGCCACAGATGGCCCTGGGCAGCCAGCTTCCTTGGATGTAAAGTTTTTCTGTACATATTAATATAATAGTAGTTAGTATTGCCGAGAAAAAAAAAAAGTTTTGGGCATTTATATTGATCATACCTAATTCCCACCATTGTCACCATTCATCACATTGGAAAATTGTTCAGGATAACTTGTCATTTATTTAGTCTCTTGTTGATTCAAATTAAAGACACTGGTCTATAATCATCTTTATCTTGTGATTGTGTCTATCTATCTCAATTGAACGAGACTTATTCTAAATTCATCAAGTTGTTTATCTTTAAAATCTCATAAAACTCGTGTTTCACAGGCTACCCTTATCCATTTATCTTAGGGACCACCCCCTTGACTTCTCTAGGAGAGAGTCTAAATGGAGTGAGTGAGGATTAAGAGTGACAACCCTTACTCTAAGCGTTGTTGCGGTGCCTAGACAATTTTTTCGACAACATTTTTTGGCGCCGTTTCCGGGGACATTTTATTCTTGGCGTTTCAACGACATTTCCTCATCATTCTTCTCATTTCTCATCTTTTCATTTGAGGCAGCAACGACAACATTTTTTGGCGCCATTGCCGGGGATAGAGTTTTTTTTTTGTCCTTTGTTTCCTCGACATCATTTTAATCATCTCATCATTTTCACCATTCATTAGCTTGTCAAGCAGCACAACATTTTTTTGCGTCATTTGATCTTTTCATCGTTTCATCTTTCATCATATCATCAAGTTGTTCATCATTAAAATATCCTAGAGCCCATATTCCTCAGGCTATCATCATCCATTTACCTTAGGGACTACCCCCCTTGACTTTTCTACGATAGAGTCCAAACGGAGTGAGTAAGGATTAAGAGTGATAACCCTTACTCTGAGCGCTGTCACAGTGCGTAGACACTTTCATCTGCACTTTTAGCACTTGGACATTTCGATTCGTTTCTTGTTTGGGTGGCGACTCCACTTCTTTCATTTATTATTTCTCAGACAAGAATCCCTTCCTTATATCTAGTTGTTTTTTCTTTTTGGATCTTAGAGCTATATTCATGTTCAAGTGGTGACTCCACTTCTTTCATTTCTTACAATAATTTCCACTAGAAGCTCGCTTCTTGTGGATCTCTTGATTTTCTTGAATAGGGGTCTCTCTCTAGCATCTATTTGGTCCCTCCTTATCCCTTCAAGCAAGTCATCATGGATGATTCGTTTACCCTGTGCCATTTCACTTATTTTCTCCATGATATGCTGGAGGAGGCTATTCATAAATTACCTTTGTTCTCGGGTGGTGATTCAGTCACTGTTAGAAAGCATCTATGTAGGTTTACTCATACAATAATAAAATATAGTAGTTCTCCCCAATATAAACATGAAGATGTCAAAATGCATCTATTTGCCTTTTTTTAAGGGTGATGCTTTGAATTGGTTTCATAATTGTCCTAAAGATTCTTTCTCTTATTTACAAGACATCGTCAATGCTTTTACAAATAGATATGGTGATCAAGGTAGCTTGCCTTGTGCCCCTAACATTATGCAACAGAATGAGAGTGATCTTGTAAAGGATCCAACTTTCAATGAAAGATTTTAAGACAATTCTCCATATCAGAATGTGCCATCCACTTGTACCGTTGCAGGACGAATCCATGATCGTGGAAAAGCAAGAACAAGTTATCAGATCAGTGTCGACAATGAAAGGGAGAATGATATGCATCTTATAGAAGAACTAAAGTAGTTGGTTAAAGACATGCAGTTCAGTCAAACATAGCTGGTAAAAAATATGGACCTTAATCAAGAAAAAATTATAATTGATTACGTCAAGGATATGAGAACTTTGTACACTCAACTAGAAAAACGTGATGAGGAGATGGAGATCATGAAAATTAAACTCCGATCACGTAAGCACCGTAGTAGAAAAGTGTGCTCAGAATATGGAAGATATGAGGACCGACATGCAGAGTCAGCATGCTAAGGAAATAGAAACCATGAAAGCTAATCATGACAGGGAAATTAAATCTATGCAAAGCAAGTTATTAGCCCTAGAGGAAAATACGATGATCATGGAATTTAATCATTCAAACCACATCACTACCATGGAAACAAGTTATCAAGAAGAAATAAGTTCGATTCAGAACAAATTGTCAACTATAGACGTAGAAATGACCATCATGAGATTCGATTATAATAATCAGTTAGCTATCATACAAGCAAATCATGAGAATTAGATAAACTCTATGCAACATTGCTTGATGACCATAATAACAGATAACGACAAAGTAATAAAAAATATGGAAGTTGGTCAGATATGTCTTCAGAATAAGTTATTGACCATGGAGGAAAACCATGCCAAGGAAGTCAGTGCTATAAATGTTGAACACTCTAACTAGATGGATGCCATAACAATACAGGTACAAAAATTTCAGCATCGGTCTGAGGTTGAAAGAAACAAGGAAATGTCAACAGATCATAAGCCTCCTTGTCTACTGCAACGAGCTCAATCTTATTATGAGGAGGTCATTTGTTCCATTAAAAAGTGGCTAATTCAAGGTGACCTAGATAAAACAGAAATTGATAATAATCAGATGCAGCATGAAGAAAGACATGTCATGCATATCCTACATACTTCATCTCAGAGTTTTGAAGCATAATTTTCCACATCATTAGTGATACATCCTGCCACAAAGAAAAAACACAAGAGAAAGAGAATGAGAAAGTGATTTGATGCATTAGATGGCCACGAGCTGCTTGATTTTCGAATAGGAAAAAATCCTATTGTGTGTAGGATTGGGCATGGCACATCTGAGAAACAACCAACAAATTTGCCTGAAAGCAGACAAATGCTCAGTATGCACTATATTGAACATATCTGATGCCATGGGGCATATTTGTATTGTATTTCTAACCTTATACCCTGTTATTTCAGTATTTCATTTTGTAGTTAAATTTGTGTTTTTCATGTTATTAGGATAGTTAATAAATGAAGAGCTTATATCTTTCCTGTGCTTAATGTTATATGATGATTTTTTGTATGAACGCTACTTATGTTATATTGTGTATTGCGTGGATGCAGATTCTGGATTCTCACATTCCTCCGTTTCAGCAATGTGTCCCCAAGTAGAGTCAGATGTTGACCACTACATGTCAACTACCCATAGCAGTACACCCCCTTTTTCGCAAAAGGGATAACGCCTGATCGATGTGTTTTTGCCATCCAGCTATCATTATCAGCCTGATCATCATCTTATAATGTAAACCTATTCTGCATGTGTATAATGTAAATAATCTCAGCAGATCGTGTCATGTATGTAATTACCTAGGTAAACCTATTTTTTTGGTGACGATCTCCATTATGGGAGGTTTTTTGTCTTACCGATCCATTCTCGGATGGTTGGCAGAGTTTTCCTTCAGCCTTACCCCAAGGCCGGAATGGATTTTGTCACTGGGATCTTAGGGGAGTCCTAGTGTTCTAAATTTATCTTATGTAAAAGTGATTTGAGAATAATCCTAACTATTTGGCTAGGTTATTTTATTACAAATTGCTTGGTCTGTTGGATTATATTTGTGTCGCAGAAATGGGTAGTTTGTGAGGGTCTTTTACAAATGGATTTCCCCCTTTGAGATTTAAAAAAGTGAAAATCATGATGCAAAGTGTCTTGAGGGTTGGAAAAATAATTTATCCCCTCAATGTTAATTAATTAAATTTTCGGGTCAAAATTAATTAAAATCCTAAGCCAGAAATTTAATTAATTCTAGGTCCTAGGAAAATTTAAATTCTTTAAAGGCAAAATTCGTTGGTCCTTAAAAATTAAATTTTAAGAGGTCCACAGACTAAGGTAAATTGATTATTTTGCTAAATATTAAGCCTTTGGTCCTTGGGGTTAAGTCCAGAAATTTATTAAAAAATCTAATTTTTTAGTTGATTAAATGTGTTTAATTGAAAAATTCAAATTTCCTCAAGAATTTAAAATTTCGAAGGATGAGATTAAAAGAAATATTGATCCTCATTAACGGTCGAGATTGCTTTAATGAGGATCACTCAAACTAACCGTTTGAGGATTTATCTTTAAATAGGAGGTCATTTGTCAGTTAATTCATCCAACCTTTGAGTCGTGTGCTAAGCTAAAAGCTCTTGTGTAATCTTTTTTGATAATAAAGAAAGACTTTGGGGTTAATTTTCACTGGTGTTACTCTCCATGGAAACACCATAAGATGTATTGTTTTTTATGTGTAAATTTTTTTAGCCATTGATAATAGTTTTTGAAGAGTGACTTGAGTACATATATCTTGCTCAGTCGCTGGGGTTTAAATGATAATTTAAATTTTGAATATAACAGTAGGTATTTCTATTTCTCTGAATTTTATTATTGTTTTTTCACTCTATTTTGATGGCTGAATTGAGTTTTGCAAAAAGATCTTGATTTTTAGATCATCGGGCATTCAAGGAAGTTTTCAGTTGAACCAGCGAACTCCTTATTCGTATTTTACTATTTTCTGAAAAGCCCAACTTGATTTGATCCCGGGCTTATCACAGGATTTTTAGTAGTGATGCATGAAGGGTTTTGGGCTATAAGCATCTCCTTTGAAATTTAAAAAATTTAATTTTTTCTCTGTGAAATTGATGGATTTGGTTGTTAAGAGCCTTAGATTATCAAATCTGGGAGCGAAGTTGGACTCACACTCCCTGGATCTAATAGATCTGTCATTCATGTGCATAGATCTATAATTATTTTCGGTTTTCTGACTTGGCTTTTCTGGTTTTACTTTTTATCATTGTATATATTGTTTTGGTGTTTTCTTGTTGTCGTGCAACTACAGATCTGAAGGAGAAATCAGTATAGAGTCTAGATCTAGGCCCTAGAGGGTAAAATCTGGATCTTGGGGGTTCATCAACATCATTTTGTAGGAATATTATTCAGTGTTTTGCAGTCCAGGGGTTTAAATTTAAATTTTTTTAATTTGGAAAAACTTATAAGGATCTGCAAATTTTCATGAGGGTTTCAAGGCTACCATTTTGTTGATTGATTCGCTGGTTGGGTTTTCGTTTCACTGTACAATTTCGAATTTTTTTTACAAGGCCCATAGCCTTTTTCTGCTACTTAAGGTTTTTCATTTTCGCTGCTGCAGAGAAATTTTGATTTTTTTCTTGAAAAACCCTCCATTTGGCATGCGGCTCTATCTTACTGCGTTCTCCCAAATCCCCTCATCCTCTAGCTAGCAACCCTCTTCTCCCAACTTGTTGTTCGTCCTCATCATCTGCACATTGTTTCCTCACTGCAGCTCCATTACGCCTCTCCTATCCACAACCTTTTGTATCCCTTTGATTCTTCATCTGCCAACTTTCCATAATGGTTGTTCGTTAGTTGCACTCCTTTCTACCGTCCAGGCTTCAACCTCCAAAACAAGTTACCTGCTCTCCCTCATGCCGTCCCTCCTTCTCATCGCTACCTGATCTCATCCTCCCGAACAGATCCATCCTCATCTGCCATCGAGTTTCCTCGACTCCTCCATTCCTTCATGTGGCCTCCTCTGCTCCTTCAATGAAACCCATAAGCCCTCGATGTCTATTGCCATCCCTGCAGCTATCCTCTCGTTGTTCGTTGTCCACCGTCGCAGCCTTTCCTTCCTATGCAAAAAAAGAAATTGTTGCCCATCACTCAATCTTCTTTGAGCTCTACCTCAGTCTTTTCGTCGACCTGCACACAATGAGAACGAGAACGATCGACTTTTCATTTCATTTTTTTTTTTTATGTATGCGGGTTAGGTTGGGGTTTAGATAGATTTTTTAGCATTTTTTATTTTCTTTTGTTTTATTTTTATTGTTTGTATTGTTAGTTTAGCCAGTGTTTTTTTTTTTTTTCATATTTGTATGCATTACAGTTTAGGGGGTTAAGGTTAGAATATTTTTTCATTTTTATTTGAGATTCGATTTTGCTTTGAATTTTATTTTTATTTATTATTATCATTATTATTTTGATTTCATTATATTTCACTTTTTTTTTTTAATTCCACTTTGATTTTGAAAATCAATAAAAAATTTTAAATTTTATAAAAAGTTAAAAAACATTTAAAAAATCTGAAAATTTTAAATCATGGTAATTAAAGGAGTTAAATTAAAAAGGGACTTATGGCCCATTAAAATTTTAATTTATTAACTCTTTTGATTTATTTTACTACTCCATTTGTCTAAGGAATAATTAAAGTGCTAATCTAAAGTTCCTTGGTGTTGTGGTGATTAAATGCGTTTTTGATATTTCTCTATTGTCAAGTACAATAAACGTTTTAAATCATATTGACTGTTGGAGAAAGTTAATTGAATCTAGATCTGGGTAGTTAATGAAAATCATTTTAAATTTGGAATCTCTTACATGTTAAAGTTTTGGGCGTTTATATTGATCATACCTGATTGTCACCATTCGTCACATACTGAAAAATTGTTCAGGATAACTTGTCATTTATTTAGTCTTTTGTTAATTCAAATTAAAGGCACTGGTCTATAGTCATCTTTATCTTGTGATTGTGTCTATCTATCTCACTTGACCGAGACTTATTCTAAATTCATCAAGTTGTTCATCTTTAAAATCTCCTAGAGCCCGTGTTCCACAAGCTACCCTCATCTATTTACCTTAGAGACGACTCCCCTTGACTTGTTTAGGAGAGAGTCTAAACTGAGTGAGTAAGGATTAAGAGTGACAGCCCTTACTCTGAGCGTTGTCGCAGTGCCTAGACACTTTGTGCGACAACAATTCCCAAAATACTCAATTGACTTAAGTTCAAAACAAACTCATTGGAGGATAATCCCATCGTCTTTATATTTTTTACAATAAAAATAAAAATATTTTGTTCAAAACCTGGCTAGGAATCCAAGAAACTCATACATTCGCTATAATGCACAAAAAAAATAAAACTTGACTCCCCCGTGTCAAGAAATCTCACTCCCATTATAGGTCTTCTAACATTAACATGAGGCAACTTAGCGTTGATCACAACTTCGGATTTTTATTTACTCAAACTATTTTACAATAATATGCAATTTTGTTTCAACAAATGTATTCACCATATTCACAATACAAAATTTATCATTACAATAATATGCAATTTTGTTTCAACAAACTTATTCACCATGTTTACAATACAAAATTTATCATGTTCACCTAGTACCTCTCTTCGCGTGGTTGTGTGTAATTCTCGGTGTATGCTCTAGGCTACCTTAGCTTCCAATGACAGGTTCTCAGCAAAACTTGAACTATTTTACAATAATATGCAATTTTGTTTCAACGAACTTATTCACCGTATTCACAAAACAAAATTTATCATGTTCACCCAATACCTCTCTCCGTGCAATTGTGTCTAATTCTCGGGGTATGCTCTAGGCTACCTTAGCTTCCAATTGCAAGTTCTCGGCAACACTCGAACTATTTTACAATAATATGCAATTTTGTTTCAACAAACTTATTCACCATATTCATAATACAAAATTTATCATGTTCACCCAGTACCTCTCTTTGCCCGATTGTGTGTAATTCTCGACATATGCTCTAGGGTAGCTTAGCTTCCAATTGCAGGTTCTCGGCATATGTTCCCGTCTACCTTAGCTCCTAGTTGTACAGAACTAGGAAATTCATAAGCTCCTATGGATGATGGAACATAGGGCACCAATGTAGACAAGGCAAGTCGGTGGGTAGGTGGCTAAGGTACACAACAAGCATTGATTGGCTTAATGGAAACTTTGTCCAACATATTTCGAGGGTCGCATATTGCTAGCAAAGGCATGTGAAGGTTGAGATAATTAGTTGGAGGTAACGTTGCCCCGCTGCACCTCACCACGTAAATCACCAGAAAGTGGATGATTGCTTATATGGCCATGCACTAAGCCAATGATTGGCTTAGTACATGACCATTAATATTCCTTGAGATCAAACCTTTGAGGGATGAACGATGAACCTTAACGCCCTTGTACAAGAAGGGGTGTATGGCCATGGCCATGCACTAAGGCCATGCACTAAGGTAATGATCAGTGTTTTCAAAACCATTTTTAAAAACCAGTTACCGGTCTAACCGGCCGGTTAGCAAGGCCGCCGGTCTAAAGCGGCCAAAAAACCCAGTTGGAAAAGGCCATTTCTCCATTTTTTTGCCCTAACCGATGAAAACCGGCCGATTTAGGACGGAACCGGACGGTTTCTATCAAACCGGCCGGTTTTAGGCATGCCCACCGTAAAGCTAAAAAATCATATTTTTCACTGTGTTTTAGGGTTTTGGGGGAAACTAAGTGTGTTTCAACCCTAACAATGTTAGCAATTAATGGTAATGTTAAATTCTTAAATTAAAAGTGACATTTCCTTTAATTTTCATTTTCATCCTTTTACTTAAATTTTTAACATTACCATGAAATGACTCAGGATGTTTGAGAGTGGTTTCGACCTCATTGGATTTCATATGGAGAAACTAGAATTTTAGATTTCACTCAAAATTTAGCAGACTTAATGGTTTTCAGGATTTCATGGTTTGGGGCTAAACAATAATTGCAATCGGAGCTCCAAATGATGAGCAAAACTCCTGATCTAGATGCCATTGTGTTGGACGATATTGATCCAACATCAGAATGGGTGGGGGAGACTGAAGAACCTGTGTTTGAGGTTGATTTTGATATCGACATGGCTTTAGCGGGGGATGATGCAGATTATGTGGTGGCATCAGAACTAGGATCAATAGCGGCATCAAGGAAAGGCAAAGAACCAATGGAAGGCACTAGTCATGCAGGTCGACAAACTCGTGCTTCCATTAGGTCCACTTCTATTGTCATTGGTGGCATTGATACTGAGGTTTCAGATCAGGCTGAGGCATCCTCAGACTCTGAACCAGATGATGTCTATGTAGCCCCTGATGATGATCCTGTGTCTAGTAGTGGTGATGAACTTGATGATTGATCATGTATACACTGTAGACTTGTAGTAGGCCAATGGCCTCATAGCTTTTAGCATTGTTTTTGGACTTTATAGGCCATTTAGAGCTTCATTTCTTATGTATTTTGCTATTTTGTCGATGATATGTATTGTACTCGATGCCATTTTGATATATTCACCTTTACATGGTATATAAATGAGCAAACTTTGCATATTTTGTCTCTATTGGCTTGGAATCATGGTTTTACATCTTAAAAATGTCTTTGTTTCATTAAAAATTAATTATTTAATGTATTTTTTTAAAACCGGTTCGTTTAGACCAAACCAGTCCCGGTTAGACCGTATCCAGTCGGTAAACCGATTCATTAGGTGGACCGGTCCGGTCACCGGTTCTGGTTTTAAAAACATTGGTAATGATTGGCTTCGTACATGGTCATTAATATTCATCGGGATCAAACCTTTGAAGGGTGAACCTTAAACATTTGAAGGGTGAACCTTAATGCCCTTGTACAAGAAGGGGATCAAACCCTTGAAGGGAAAATCTCAATGTCCTCGTACAAGGAAGGGGATCAAACCTTTAGAAGGGAAAATCTACCTTAAATATTTGAAGGGTGAACCTTAATGCACTTGTACAAGAAGGGGATCAAACCCTTAAGGGAAAACCTCAATGTCCTTGTACAAAAAAGGGGATCACCCTTGAAGGGAAAACCTCAATTTCATTGTACAAAGAAGGGGATCAAACCTTTAGAAGGGAAAATCTAAATGTCAATGTCCTTGTACAAAGAGGGGATCAAACCCTTAGAAGGGAAAATCTCAATCTCAATGTCCTTGTACAAAGGAGGGGATCAAAACCTTAGAAGGGGAAATCTCAATGTCCCTGTACAAGTAGGGGGATCAAACCCTTTAAGGGAAAATCTCAATGTAGGAGGGAGGGGATCAAACCCTTGAAGGGAAAATCTCATTGTCCTTGTACAAGGAGGGGTCAAAACCTTGAGGGTAAAATCTCAATGTCAGCCCAAATGTTAATGTTTTTGTGTTTAGGCGGGATCAAATATTTTTCTCTTTCATACCCGAAGGGATCAAAATCCTTCATATGAAACTGAAATCATTATTTTTTGCACAAGGAGGGTTTCTTAAAACTTTGGAGGTTCTCAAATTCTTCAAGGTGAGAATCTCAATGTTCTTTAAGATAATGGCTCAATACATGAGCACCTGTGAATCAAATTGTTGGGTTGTGTTATATTCTTTCCACATAGTTAACAGGGGGTTTGAGGTCTACCCGTAACTCCACTTTATGGGGTCCGGGGCAGCAGCCCAGAAAATTTTGGTTTTGGACCCTATGTTAGGTTGGGCGGACACACCTATGGTTTTGTGCATGATTTACGCACATGTTTTTTTGGACGCGATGGTTTTCGGTCCATGGTATTGAATGCTTCGGCATGTATAAATATGTATTGTAACATTGAAAGG
>APFE030978655.1:72251-83428 GCA_000404065.3 Pinus taeda
AAGAACCTGTCAAGCACAAATCCCATGGGTGGGCTTTGATTTTTCATGCCCTTCGATAAACCCAGAGCCAAGATGGATCTATTTAGATGAAATAGGTTTTCAACCTGTAACACGTCGACATTTATATTAACAGAATTCATCGATTCATATATCTAGATGTAATAAACGAGAGACTTACATGAACAGAATTCATCCATTTATATATTTAGATGTAACAAAAGAGAAGGAAAAAGAACTGTCCTACTCCAAAGCTTCCTTTCGACTTTCCCCTCTTATCTACGACTATATCTTGGCCTTTTCAATGGAATATCAATAACTGATGCAGAAACCACCTCAAATAAGTCTAGCAGATCAGTGAGAGTTCTTGCACTACCCTCTGGAATTGATTTGTTGCGTTACCCTCTAGGAACCTTTTGATAATCTGCTCAAGATGACTTAGCCAATCCACCTCAGATCAGTCCATGAAGAGGTGATGCAGAAGTCTGATGAGTCCACAAGTGAGTACAGAAGCAAACATCTTCAATACTTTTCACCTTTCGATATCCTCTAGGAACCTTTTGATAATCTGCTCAAGATGACTTAGCCAATCCACCTCAGATCAATCCATGAAGAGGTGATGCAAAAGTCTGATGAGTCCACAAGTGAGTACAGAAGCAAACATCTTCAATACTTTTCACCTTTCGATATCCTCTAGGAACCTTTTGATAATCTGCTCAAGATGGCTTAGCCAATCCACCTCAGATCAGTCCATGAAGAGGTGATGCAGAAGTCTGATGAGTCCACAAGTGAGTACAGAAGCAAACATCTTCAATACTTTTCACCTTTCGATATCTTTTCGAAGATGAATTGTCCAACCTTCACACCAGTCCATGAAAGGTTGGTGCAGTTGTTTAAAAGGTTTGCGATACAGAAGCAAACATTTTCAGTAAATTTGCAGTTTCTTTTATGGATCTTCTTGAGGAGCCCAAAGTGTCTAGCAATCAATAATACACTACCGTTGTTCCCAATTTCATTATGCACCTACAAGGAGTGCCCCATTTCTGTCCACTATCTCGGTCGGGACTAATGCATAAAAATGCCAAAACACAGCTTTGAGAGTCTGAATGCTGAATAAACTCAAACAATAGCATTGGGAATGATGGAGATATGACTGACAAAGTCTCTCGATAATCTGATTTCAAAAAAAATAGTGAAGACCACAACAAGAAGAAAATAAGGGAATTGTACTAATAGACATACCAAAGGTTATTATCAGCATGAACCCATCTTAACCGAGATATATTAAGTTAAGCAAGGATAAATTCCAAATCCAAACCTCTCATATCTTAAAAGATTCAAAGGTTATTATCAGCATGAACCCATCTTAACCGAGATATATTAAGTTAAGCAAGGATAAATTCCAAATCCAAACCTCTCATATCTTAAAATATTCCATCTTAACGCCAGATATATCAGCATGAACCTATCTTAACTTCAAATATATCAGCATGAAAGCCATTTTAACTCCATATATATTAACATGAACCTATCTTAACCTCAAATATATCAAAATGAACCCCCTTTTAACCCCAGTTATATTAAGTACAGACAGAATAAAAATTTCCAAATGCAAATCTAAGAATGCAACGTCAAGATGGATATATCCTAGTTTATTTATTTAGGTCAATAATTTTTCCTCTTTACATTAAAAGACAAGAATTCGATTTCATTCCATTAAAACACAAGATTTCGATTTCATTCCATCTTAACACCAGAGATATCATCTATTAGAAATGAAAACTCATCGCATGAGCTTGCCAATTGTATTCAAAATAGGACAATTTATACATGCATCTAGCCGGTAGATCTACAGAGATTTCACCAACTTCCATTTACATTTTAACTAACTTTGCTGACTACAGAGATTTCACCAACTTCCATTTACATTCTACTAAACTTTGCTGACTATCGCCGACTATTAACTCCCAGCCGACTAAGGAACAGTGGGAGTGATCATTTTATTCTGACACCTCCCCTTAATCACGACCTATACTTCACATCCCCTTCACCAATCTTTCCATTGTTGTGTTTACATTCTCCATTGAAATCTTCTCTATCATGCAACATTACATGCATCTAGCCAGTAGATCTACAGAGATTTCACCGACTTCCATTTACATTCTACCTAACTCTGCTGACTATTAACTCCCAGCCAACTAAGGAATAGTGGGAGTGATCATTATTCTGACACCTCCCCTTAATCACGACCTATACTTCACATCCCCCTTCACCAATCTTTCCATTGTTGTGTTCGCATTATCCATTGAAATCTTTTGTGTCATGTAACAGATGTTATGGTCTCCACAAAAGTCTAACATTTCCCGAGTTTCCTTCACCCCTCTAATCGAACTCCCCCCTACAAATCGACAGCCTATGCACTCATCAAAATTAAAATTAAATCCAAACTTCCATGTGACTAATTCCCAAATTCGTGTCCAATAAAACAGTAAAGAAATCCAAATATTAGATAGATCATAACATCCTAAGCTGTGGATGCCTTTGACACCCTCAGTGCACTTAAAATATATTTTCGTTTCTATCTTTCATCCACAGGACAAAAGGGTAGAAAAGACTTACCCATTACAACAGCCCGAGCAACAAATTGTAAAGGTTTTTTTGGCAAACCAACTATGACCAGCTGCCCATTCACCTTTAACAAACTAAGGAGGGGCTCCACATGATGATTAGCAGAGACTGTGTCAATAATATAGTCTACAGACTTGGTTGCAGCCTGCATCTGTTTCTCATCTTTTCTCATGAAAAAGTGATATGCCCCTAAAACTTCACTTGCTTCCTTTTCCTTGCTTGGCGATGTACTTATCACCATCACGTGTCTGAAAGATTTATACCAGTAATGCGAAGGAGCAAAGGAGCCATCGTAGAGCTATGAGAATCACTTGTAGATCCAAGCTCATAGGAACAATTGAATTTTTTTGGTTGCAAGGCATTTGCTCATATTCCAAAAGATGAAAGAAGAAAGTTTGATGCAAAGTCAATTAAGTGCATATTTATTGGTTATTGTGATGATCAAAAAGCATACAAGTTGTTTGATCCCAGCACTCATAGATTGCTTGCAAGTGGGGATGTGGTGTTTCATGAAAATGCAAATGAAGGTGGTGATAAAATGAATAATACTGGTGTATGGCATGATACTGATGATTATGTCAAAATAGATACAAGTGTTGAACAGGAACAAGCACAAGAATAGGTATAGGTTCAAGAGCAAGGAGCATTAAGCAATCATGACAATCCAAGAAAAGGAGAGGAGACTCCACAAAGCAGAAAGAAAGATGGAAGCAGTGAAACTCCAAGAAGGTTATCGCGTCAAAGTTAGGTATCTATAAGGTATAAATATTATGCATTAATGTCTCCTGTTATGAATGTTGTAGAACCTTCAAGCTATGAGGAAGCTAAAGAATATGAAGAATAGAGAGATGCAATGAATGAAGAATAACTCTATAATGAAGAATGACACATGGGAATTAACAAAATTGCCTAAAAACAAAATTCCCATAGGTTGCAAATGGTTGTATAAATCCAAGTTTAATGTTGATGGAAGTATTGGTAAGTATAAAGTTAGATTTGTTGCAAAATGATTTCACAAAAAGAGGAAATTGATTATGAAGATACTTTTGCACTTGTAGTTGAGTTGAATACAATTAGAATCATGATTGCATTAGCTATGAAACATAATTGGAAAATGCACCAGTTAGATGTCAAATCTGCTTTTTTGAATGGTGAGTTAAAAGAAGTTTATTTGGTTCAGCTTGAAGGGTTTGTAAAACAGGGACAGGAGCATTTGGTCTGCAGGTTAAAGAAAGCTTTATATGGTTTGAAACGAGCACCAAGATTTTGGTATGTGAAAATTGATCCTTTCTTTTATGAGAAGTAAAAATGATCCTAACTTATACATCAAGGAATATGAAGATGGGAATGTTGCTTTGATATCTATATATGTTGATGATCTTATAATTTATTATAATGGGAAATGCATGTATTTTGATTGAATAAATTAAAATTCAGATGTCATGGGTATTTGAAATGAAGGATCTTGGTGAATTACATTATTGTTTAGGTCTTGAAGTTTGGAGGGAATAAATTAAAATTCAGTTGTCACAGGTATTTGAAATGAAGGATCTTGGTGAATTGCATTACTGTTTAGGTCTTGAAGTTTGGAGGGAACCTGGAAAGACATTAATCACACAAAGCAAATATACAAGGGAAATCCTTAAAAGGTTCAATATGATTGAATGCAAGGCGGTATCTACTCCTTTAGAATAGAATGTCAAATTTTGTAGTGATGATGGAACCAAAGAGGTGAATGGTACCTTGTATCGTCAATTGGTGGGAAGTCTGAACTATCTCACCACTACTAGACCAGATATAGCATATTTTGTCAGCATACTTAGTTAGTTCATGGCTAAGCGTTGTGAAAGCCACTAGAAAGCAGTAAAGAAACTCATTTGATATATAAAAGGAACATTTAATTTTGGTATTATGTATATTGATGAATTTGATGTTGAGTTGGCAGGTTATTCTGATTATGCTTGGGCTGGAAATCCAGATGACAGGAAATCTACTACTAGATACATGTTCAATATAGGTTCAGGGCCAATATCATGGAGCAGTAAGAAATAACCAATTGTTTCCTTGTCATCCACTGAAGCCGAGTATAAAGCATTATGCAGTATTACCTGCGAAGCAATATGGCTTAGAAGGATACTTGAAGATGTTGGGAGAAACACAACAAGCACCTACAGTAATCAGATGTGACAATCAAAGCACTATCAAATTGGCAAACAATCCTATATATCATGCAAGGACAAAACACATTGACACACAACATCATTTTGTAAGATAAAAAGTGCAATCAAAAGAAATTGACTTATCATATTGTGATACAAATGAAAATGTGGTTGATGTATTCACCAAGCCTCTTGGAAAGGCCAAATTTGAAATGTGTAGAAGTAAGTTGTGTGTTGTAGAAAATCCCAATTATGTTGTAAGCCTCGGTGAGTCTTAGACTAGCAGGCAAGTTAACATGTAGGTCGTGATTAAGGGGAGGTGTCAAGATAGTAATGATGACAGCGCCAATCACTGTTCATTAGTCAGCGGTAGATGGATAGTCGGTAGAAGTCAGTAGGAAATAAATTTCAATCGGCAGAGTTACTCTTCAATCTATGGCTCAACCAATGTATAAATTGCAACCTTTGGTAATGAAATTGGCAAGCTTTCATTGTTGAGTGAACACAAAAGCTTGACATTTCATTCCCAAACACAAAAAATTATACATTGATTGAGCCAGAGTTTCTACAGTGAAATCTACCGACTATCTTTATTACTTAATTCAGCTTGTCAACTCCTGTTGACTATTAACTCCCAGCTGACTAAGGAACAATGAACATCATTAATGGCATGTACTACACCGAAATATGAACAGACGTGATTATTATTCTAACACCTCCCCTTAATCACAACCTATATGTTAACTTTCCTGTTGGGCTAAGTCTCAGCTAGGATTACAAACATGACTCAAATATTTCATTTTGACTTTCTTTGCTACTGTATAATGATGCAACTTTTTCTTGAGCTTGTTGCTCCAATCTTCTTTCTTCTTCTTCTTACTCTAGATCATGAACACTGGATATTGCTCCTTGTTACAACTAGGATGAAGCCAATTCATTTCAACATTTTCAATTCCATCATTGAATGTTTTTAAGTATTGTTTAATTGACTCATTAAAGTCCAAGTCTTGATTGTAGATAGACATTACAACTAAATTCTGTTCTTTTTTCTTCTGTTGCTTCTTTGTGGCTACTACAAATACTTGCACACTTGTAAACATTAGTGAGATTTACAAAATCATCATTTGAGTACTTTCCCACTTTGTCTTTGTCTTCCGTTGCCACATCTTTATACTGAGTTTTGGCTTCTCCAATTGATTTGCAAGTAGAGTCATTCTTTCACTTAACAAATCATCCACAAGTTTCTTCTCCTGTAGCATTTGTATGCAACCGTCACTTGGAAACTTTTGATCATCATATAATGGTTCATAAATTGTTGCACATTCATCATTAAATATTGCATCACATGCTACTCTATTGTCAACTACAAACATACTTTTAGTCTTGATGCTTTCAACACAATCACCATTTTTAACAATACCTTCATCAACTTGAGCTTTCTCACTCCACTTCATGTTGTGCTTCATCTCAAGAATATCCCAAAACATTTTTGCATCACATATTTCACCAAATTCATACAAAATAATAGACAAAATGTTTTCATCCAGAGCTGATATGATGAGAAGTAATGCTACTGCACCTCTACTCTTATCATGGGCATTTATTGAAGTTTCTTGAACAAATTGCCATAAATCTACTAAACCAAGTAATCCTTCCATTATCATTGCCCAATGCTTAAAATTTTTACCTGAGAACAATGGCAAAACTGACATTAATCACTTCAATATTGCATCGATGTCTTCAAATTCTTCATGCTGACTCAGTTTTTTATTTGGAATTTTCATATTTCGCCTCTGCTTTTTTATTTTCTCTCTTGATATTTTTTATTTCTCTTTAGAACTCTTTGAGTCTCTTTGCTGACCCATCGCTGCAATGCATGCCCCGTCTATCAGTTGCACTTTTCCACCACACTTCCACTTCAAGTCCACGATTGTCAGTGGCTCTGTCTTGACAAATAGGCTCACTGGATGATTGGAGTCCACAATGCAGCATTGTACAACAGTGAGTTCATACTTTTTGCGTCTCTTTTTCACTAATAGTGATTCACATAACAAACATTACCCAACATCCACCAGGACAGCTCACAAAAACAACTCCTCAATTACTCGATAGTAAGAAGCCTCTCCACGCACTTAAATTTTTCACGTTGGATCTCTTAGTTCCACACAACTCAATTTTGGGCTCTCAGAGTCTATAAGAGCAACATTGCTCAAATGGCATCCACATCCCTCAGCTCTCCTCGACACTCCTCGATGGCTAGATCCGGCTTTGACAACTCTCGACTCACAACACGTTTCCCCCAAATCGAGCAACATTGTAAGTCGATCAATGACTCCTCAACGCCTCCTCAACACACCAGACTCCATGCGAACATCAAACAACTGAAACACTCCTCAACACAGAGGAAACACTAATCTGAAACCCTAACAGCTTGACAAATCCAGGCTCCAAGCTCCAAGCTCGCTCCAGGCTCCATGATTCACTTAGCTCACAGGCTCGCTACTCTGCCACATTTGGCATCTGAAGACAAACACTCGGCTCTTCACACCACTGGCCCTCACAACCTAGGCTGACTAGATGGCCGGTTTCCTCATGTGCACTCGACTCAGCTAAAGACGACGTATCACTGTATACAATGTGAATAGAGGTTTGTGCCTCCTCCTCACATCTCCTTATGCAACATATACCACATAATGAAAAATGAAACCAACTCAAGGACAACTACCACGCACTACCTCGCACCAGGCTACAACTCTCAGTGAATTACAACTCGATGATAAATAGCCAAGAGCCACAATTCTTCACAACTCGAACAAGGAGCCACAATGATCGATTTATGACCCAAGAAAAATAGCCAACGACTACCAATTTCTCCTTGGCACTTAGCCACTTTATAACAGCCTCAACGCCCACTGTTGCTCACACTAGAAATCAATCCTACACTGCGTCGCCTTCACAGTGCTCAGTAATTCAGAATACCACAACAATCACTTCAATTTTACACAACATATGCACAGGCTTCGCGCCTCTTCAAAACCACACAACCACAATTTCCTCTTCTAGTGCACACTCCACTTCCACCAACGATACTACACAACATTAGCTACACGCTACTCTCTTCCAAGCTCAAACGACTCAGATCACTCGACAGACAACCTTGCTCACACGCCCCTAAGCTCACCCTTAGCGGCTTGACAACAACTCACAACTCCAACAATCCTTCAATTGATTGCGCTATGAGGGAATAATACTTGCTCACTATTCAACAAATTCGACAAATTTGTGGAGCAATTTCTAAGGCACCAAAGTGTTCTTCGCAGGCTCCCTTCACACAATGATCAATCAAGGATCGCTTCACCCAAAACCAGATACACATGATAGAAAATGAAGACTCACTAAGAGAGCTTGCAGATTACATTCAACATATGGTTATTTATACATAAATCAGCCAGAGATTTAATAGTGGATTTCACTAACTATAATTCACTGTTTACCTAAACCTACCGATTATTGATTTTTGTCACTAACTAGCCGTCATGAGAACAGGTTTTTCCGTCACATGAACAGTCACACATATAAGTATTTCCATCACACGTCTGGATATGACATTTACTATCTTACAGGATATCCTTTGATGGTATTTCTCCGCAGGCTCCCTTCACATAGTAATCAATCAGGGATCGCTCCACCCAAAACCATATACACATGACAGAAAATGAAGACTCACTAAGAGAGCTTGCAAATTACATTCAACATATGGTTATTTATACAGAAACCCAACCGGAGATTCAATAGTGGATTTCACCGACTATAATTTATTGTTTACCTAAATCTATCAATTATTGACTTTTGTCACCAACTAGCCATCATGGGAATAGGTTTTGTCGTCACATGAACAGTGACGGATATAAGTATTTCCATCACACGTTTGGATATGACATTTAATATCTTACAGGATATCCTTTGATGATATATTTACCATCTTATGGCAAGAAAGGTGAAGATGATAGTGTTCACCAACAAATGAACAAGCTTGGACCCTTTAGCAAGAAGGAAAAAATGAAAGCCCTGTTATCAAGTTTTTTTATGTACTAAGCTGAGACTTAGACTAGTAGGCACGTTAACGTTTAGGTCGTGATTAAGGGGAGGTTTTAGAGTATTAATCACGACGTCGTCTAGGATTGTTCATGTGATGGCAAACCCCGTTCCCATGATGGCTAGTCAGTGACAAAAATCGATAGTCCATAGGTTTAGGTAAACAGTGAATGACAGTCGGTGGAATCCCTGTAGATTCTTTGGTTGGGATTCAGTATAAATTGTCTTATGTGTAATGCAATCGATAAGCTCTTTTGAGGAGTCTTCATTTCTAATTAGCCATCTGAATATTATTTCATACCAACTCTCGTCGATAATTGATTATGAAGTACCTACCGCCAACTAGGGAATAGTGATAGGCAGCATCATGATTAATACTCTAACACCTCCCCTTAATCACGATCTAAATGATAACTTGCCTGCTGGTCTCAATCTCAGCTAGGCTTACAATGGTACATAGAGAAACTTGATAATAAAGCTTTCATTTTTGCCTTCTTGCTAAAGGGTCCATGCTTGTTCATTTCCTGAGGCAGTTTCATCTTCACCTTTCTTCCTTTCCTTATGAGCTCCTTCAACTTCTCTTTGCTTACATACTTAACATCAACAACTTCTTCCATCCAGATTGGGATGCAAGGAAACATCCCAAACAATGAAAACAAGGTAATCCAATTCATACTCTCCCCACTTTCCATGAGAAGGAGCCTTGTAAAGTATGCAGCCAAGTTCCTCTTCATCCACCAAAATGCACTCATCTTCGAACATGAGCAGCCTCTGAACAACATCCATGGTTGTATCCTCCATTGTCGCAACCATCTTAGAAGCAGATCCAATCAAATTTCTAACAATTGGGTTCCGGAAGATGCAAGTTTTGCTCTCAGTGATTGCAAGAACATGTGGAATAGATTGCACCTCCTGATAATCATAGCCATCAATAAAAGCAATTTTGTTTATCGAATAATTCTTCTGACTCAAAAATACTACTTGAATCAAAGATATTACCCGGCCCAAAAATATTAGCGAATAGAAGATCATCAAAAATATCACTGTAAAAAATGCTCGAAAAAAAACTATCCCACTCATTTGAACTCATTGGCCGAGGTTGCACCCTGGACTTGGAATTGCGGCTTCCCTTGGTAGTCACACCGAACACTGAAAGGTTCAACAACGCCTCTATATTGGGCCACAACTCCAATGTGGATTTAAACGGGCTCTGTGCCTTTTCTACAACAAATAATCAATTTGATACTTCTAAAACTCCATTCCAACTTCAAACATGCATCCACAATTCAAATAAATTGATTTTAGACACACATCCCCTTCACATGACCGCAACACCTCATGCTTGTCAGATGCCACTGCTTTGACCATCAGTCAACACAATAGTGCAACACACAATTACAACCTTTCTTTCGCTAGATGTGCAACGCCACAAATCTAACTTCCTCACACTGGGTAAGTGCACACACATATACTTTTCAACAAGTACACTTCGGTTGGGTTTTTACACAGGCTCCCTTGGATGGTCTTCAAACACAAAGCGACTATCTTGAACGGCAACAGGCCCAACAGGATCACTGATTCACATTCCATATGATCTCACCATCCGCGAGCTCACCGTCGTCTTGACTGCATTTCATAGGTTGGACAAGTTTGCAGCGCTAAACTCCTAACCACACCATATCGCCTCTGTGGTTTCTCCTCAACACTCTATGTTGGCTTCTTTGCTCAGGTTGACAAGAGCAATGCTTCAAACATCACCCACTATCCAGTTAAACACTCCATGACATCGATAAACCGCGACTTACTCAAGCGACATTGGAGACACAACTCTTGCATGTAGCCTCTTTCACGCAGGCTCCAATCGCTAGACTTTCCGTGGCACAGCTCCACACCTCTTCCAAGCACAACAAAACAACTCTATTGTGGTTTCTCACACCAGAGATGTTGATCGATCCTCAACCATGCACATGTCCCAACAGCTTTAGCAACTATGACAACTCTTCAACAATTTCTTCAAAGAATCAGACAGCGAACAACGCTCTCTTCAGATCAAACGACGCTACCTTACATCTTTCAAACCTCCTAACAACTTGAACAATTTGAACAACTCATCCTCCATGTGCAATTTCTAACCTAAGCTCAGGCCTTGACTCAATTCCAAAGCGATCTTTATTCGATCCCAATAGCCACAACTCAGTTTACACATTCAATGCGTCTCCAAGAGTAACTAAGACGTTGCGTTCCAACTTGGCCATTCACACCACAACAAAAACAACAATGGATAACTCTTTATTGCAC
>APFE030978655.1:86778-98701 GCA_000404065.3 Pinus taeda
ACGCTTCCGCGGACGCTTCGCTTCCTAGATTTTTGGAAAATGATGCTTCCGCGTCCCCGCTTCCAAAAAACGCTTCCGCTTCGTGCAACATTGGTGTAGATCCCACAAGGGTTGAATTTCAAAGATAACTTGATGTCAAGAACGCTGGCGTGGCGACTGTGGTGTGGTGAGTAATTTGCGAGCTTGGCGTAGTGGTGTTGGAACTTGGTAGACGTTGAGATTGACACAATTGAGGAGAAGGACAGAATGTGGGGTGAGCGTGAGAGAGGCTCGATCTCACAACCTCAGTAGAAGCGTGGTGCGGTGTAATTGTTGGCAGCAGTGGAGGAGAAAGTTTCAGACCTTACTTGTGTTTTTGGATCCGTGGCCCTGTTATAAGAAGCAGTTGAGTTGTCCCAAAAGTTGTTTCAAGGCATCCAACAAGTCGGGGGCCAAGGGTGGTGGTAGTGGATGTACCTTGGATTGCAAGCACAAGTGTCGCACTTACTGCTAGAAGAACTAGGGACCATATCTGTAGTTTTTGGTATGTTTTCGTTTGCTTGGATTTTCTATTTTTCAAGGTAAAGGAGTGTAATTGTGTGGCGTCTATTACGTGTGAGAGAAATGTTAGTTTAATCTGAGCTGCCCTCGAGTGTTGTCATAAGGATTGGGGGACAGCTGTCATTGTTGATGTCGCAGCTTCTGGACAAGAGATATCTACTAGGCCATTTCAGTTGGTTAGAGGACGTGTGTGGCAAGGTTCCATCAACTAGTAGAGTTGGTTTTATGCTAGTGACATGAAGAGCCGATTTTTGATAAAAGCGAAACCAATCTATCATTTCATGGGAACTTTAACATTTAGTAAATATACTATGGTACATGATGACAGTGTTGCCATGCCAAGGTGAACGAACAAGCTCCATTGGAGAAGATATGTCTACTAGGTTGTGGTGTTCCTACGAGTTTGGGAGTTGTCTGCAACACAACAAAAGGAGAAGTTGCAGATAAATATGCATTGCATTAGTCAATGAATAATGAAAATTTAAGTCTCCCTGAAGATTTTGAAGACACATGCAATATTGAAATGATTAATGCTTGTTCTGCCATCGTCTTCAGGTGGTAAAATTTTAAGCTTTGGGCTATTAAAGTGGAGGGATTGCTTGGTTCAGTAGATTTATGGGAATTTGTCCAAGAAACTTCTACAAATACCCAAGATATGGGAATTTGTCCAAGAAACTTCTACAAATACCCAAGATATGGGAATTTGTCCAAGAAACTTCTATAAATCCCCAAGATAAGTGTAGAGGTACAGTAGCATTGCTTCTTATTGTATCAGCACTAGATGAAAACATCTTGTCTAGTATTTTGCATGAATTTGGTGAAGTATGTAATGCAAAAATATTTTGGGATATTTTGAAATGAAGTACAGTATGGAGGGGAGTGAGAATGCTGAAGTTGATGAAAGCGTTATTGAAAATGATGATTGTGCTTACAGTCTCATAATTGATTGTGAAACTGAAGATGGCAACATTGAGGCTGCAATGATGGATGATGAATGTGTACCTGTAATTGACATTCAAACATGTGATGATGAAAAAGCATCAATTGATGTAAAATCTGAATATTTTTATGAAGAAAGTCTCTCTGATGCAGAGACGCATGAAGTCAAACTTAATGAGAATTATGAAGAGTGGTTCAATTTGATGCATGAAAAACATCTTATTGATGAGTTGTTCTTTGGTGAGAAGAGATGCTTACCTCCATACACAAATCAAATGCAGGACAACATGTTTGCAACAACAAGATCAAGAAAGAGGAGATTAAGAGTTCAAGTGTTCCACCTTTGGCGCAGAAAACATAAAACAAAGGAGAAGCTCCACCACTATCTTATGGCAAGAAAGGTGAAGATGAAACGGCACCAACAAATGAACAAGCATGGACCCTTTAGCAAGAAGACAAAAATGAAACATATCGTTGTAAGCCTAGCTAAGACTTAGACCAACAGGCAAGTTAACATGTAGGTCGTGATTAAGGGGAGGTGTCAGAATAATAATCACTCTCATTGTTCCTTAGTTGGCAGGGAGTTAATAGTCAGCGCTAATTGGCAAGATTTAGGTAAACAATAATGATAGTCGGTGGATCTCTGTAGATTCTCTGGTCGAATTGATGTATAAATTTCAATGTTGCAGTAATCGTTATCGGGATAATATTGGCAAGGGAAAAAATCGGGAAAATTTGGGAAAATCGGGAAATAATCGGGAAAAAATCATAAAATACAAAAATATTCATTTTTTTTCATTTTTTTTAATATCTGAAGCATTTACAACATAAAGTAAATACATTGACACATAAATATGATAAAAAGGAACTAATATATAAGATGTGTAATATCATTTCTAGTGCTACATCACACATAATAGTGAATCATGTCCTGAATAGTCAGTCCTGACTCCTGAGTCCCAACTCAGCCTCAAAATATCAACAAAAAATATAGTAATGTATCTCATATCACGAGTCATAATGTCATATACAATGAAATGAACCAAATCACTAATACCATTGATTTCCTCTGCTCCTCTTGCGAGAAAATGCAATAGGTTTCCCTCTAGATGTAGATGTCGGTGGAGTTGGCAATGGACTCTGTTGTGCTCTTGAAGCTGAAGAACTAGGGGCTACAAGAGGTAGACCACGTCCTCTATTGGTGATAGGGGTAGCCTGGGTAGGTTGTCACCTCCTCCTCCTGTTGCTCCTCCGCATCAAAAAATTGGCAATTTTTTTTAATCAAGATTTTTTCGTGTTTTTTTGCGAAAAAAATTAACGTAAAAATTGGGCGATAATATCACCAAACTCAAAAAATTGTGGTTTTCCGATATATTATCGCGATAATATCGCAATTTTTGCAACACTGATAAATTTCAATGACTGAAATGCAATTGTCAAGCTCTTTGTGAGTCTTCATATTTCTGATCGAGATTTCATCATCAAGAACCTATCTTAATCTCAGATATATTCATCTTAACCCCGGATATATTAAGGACAGAAAAAATAAAAATAAAAAATCCAAATGCAAATCTCTCCTAGCTTAAGAATCCAGATTCTGAGTCAAGATGGATGTATCCTAGTTTATCTGTCTAAGTCGAATTCATTTTCTTCAATTTAGTTCAGACTCTCACTTTTTACATTAAAGAGAAGACTTCGCAATTTAATTCAGACTCATACGTTACACACAGGTCTCCCCCACCTGAGCTATAAGTTAATATGACAAAATACTACTAGTTATGACATACACGTAGCGTCTGCCCCGCCAGAGCTATAAGTTGATATGACAGAATAATACCAGATTGGTGGAGGACTAGCATATACCAATCTATTAACCACTAATGGTAAGAGGGAAACAAAACTTGCACAACGCATACGTTGTACACAGCATCCTCCCCGCCTGATCTATAAATTGATATGACCAGATTTCAAAAATTACTGCCAGAGTAGCATATATCAATCTATTAAGCACCAGGGGGAAAGGGAAACAGAACCTGCACAAACTCATACGTTGCACACAGCATCTCCCACACCTGAGCTATAAGTTGATATGAGCAGATTTCAAAGAATACAAATTGGTGGAGGACTAGCCTAGATCAATCTATTAAGCACCAAGGGGAAACACCAAGGGGAAGAGGGAAACAAACTTGCACTGAGAACCTCTATATATCCCGGGTTTAGATTGATCTACGTTTATGTTTGTGCATGGATAATTATATTTGGTTTATTTGTTATATGCATAGGAAAGTTTATATATATATATATATATAAACAAAACTTGCACTGAGAATATATATATAATGTGCATAGGAGAATTACATGAAGATACCAATGTTGTGACATGCATCTTCCCCAACCTGGGTTATAGAGAACCCTACTTGATGCAATTAAGGTGATCTTGTAATGATGACGTCCTAATCATTGATTAATTGACCCAACCCTTTCCTTTGTCCTAAGAAATTTCTCAACAGTTTCTTTGGGAGTGTTAATAAACAGCAGAAGACATTGTCAGATATTATTTAATCTTGGATTTTCATAAAATCGCATTGACTGTCTTGATAAGATTAAAAAATATGTCGAGATGGGATCTCAACAAAACCATTGCTGACCAGAGAGCCGTTTTGATGATCAACGTAGCATTGGTATATCTGGTTGAGTGCATCTTTTTGCAGGATCAATCTGGTTTGCGTCGGAAATGAAAGCTCTGCATGATGATTGTGAACGTTTTGAAATATTTCCTCCTGGACATATATACTCCAGCAAAGCAGGTATTTCCAATCTTTGCCAACACAATGCTATTTTTTCATCTATGGGATGTATTAAGCCCCATTTAGCTTATCCATCGTTTAATGCATGTATCAGAATTCCTTTCATCTTAGAAACATGAAAAGTCTGAAGTAACATTATGAAGAATACCAATAATAAAGAAACATTAGGGACAGTGACTCAGGTTTAATTATTTTTTATTCATATAGAGCACCAATGATAGCAGACCAAACTCTGGAGTATAATAGTAACTTTCTTAGAAATCAGACATCAAACATATTGGTTAAATGGCTGCTGCAGGAGGCATGCGAAGATGGTACAACCCACCTTGGCATTCGGAAGCTATACCATCTACTCCTTATGATCCCTTGGCTCTTCGACAAGCATTTGAGTCTGTATGAAAGTTTGAAACCAACTACTTTTTTATGGTGTTTGCAACTAGAGTAAGCATTATGAGTAACATAAAAATCTTGGGAAATTAGATGAGACATTATATTCTATGGTTATGGTTTTGATTTTGAGGCAAAACTCAGGGCTTAATCCCAACTCCATGCCTTTTAGGCACTCCCAATCTCATTGGTGGCTTTGAGGTCTGCAGCAGCGAAGATTATTTAGCATAGCTTTATTGAGCAACAATGCCATATGGTCATTGTTCAACATATAGTTATTGAGCAACTAAGCTATGTTGAACATGTATTTATTTTCTAATTCTGTGATCCCCTGTATCCTCTTAGGATGGCCTGGTGAAATTCGGTTTCATACTCATGTAGTTGTAAAAGGACAATGCAATTCTCCTTTGCAAGGCTTTTTGGTATCCAAGTCCTAGTGCCCTCTTATGATGGCTCGTTGAAATTGCCAAATTCGGTATCATATCCTTGTAATAGGACAATGACAGCCTTCTTTGCAGTCCTTACCCTTTAAAATCTAAGTTCACACCATTTATACAGTTCTATCCATTATATTCCATTCCTTTTATCATCAACATACATTTTTCTTCTTGATTGTAAGTTTTGCTTTTGATTGATCCGTGGAGAGCTGCAAAACCCAATACCACACTAATACAGTAAAGACCCATTTCAACATGGGATGCACCTCTCCCAAGCATTAATTAACAATGCTTTCTAATAAACCAAAGGGCAATCCCAAATCATCATCAACAGGCAAGACCTTTATGATTTTCTTTTATTTTCTTGTTTGTTAATATGTTGCTGATTTCATGTCTTTCACTGATTAGGCCGTGATTAAAAGACTCATGTCAGATGTTCCTTTTGGAGTTCTGTTATCTGGAGGGCTTGACTCATCATTAGTTGCTGCGGTTGCTTCCCGTTATTTGGAAGGCACAAAGGCTGCTCAAGAGTGGGGACCAAAGCTCCATTCCTTCTCCATTGGTTTACAGGTGCCTTCATATGCTGTATTTCTCTTTTTGTGTTGATATGTCTGTGTCTTCAATCATAACTATTTCCATTGGTAATCAATTCTAATTTCCATCTATACACTAAGCATAGATCCATCTTAACCAAAACTAGGTGCAAACATCGATATTTTTGTGCCTTATTATTTAATTCAATTTAATTTAATAAACAATGAGATTTGTACCATGAAAAATTATACTTGTCTTCAAATGTAAAATACGTAAATTTTTTATTATTCCATTTTACTTTTATTACCTTACACGCGAGCAGGTAAACAGGGAAATCTCCCCACCCCCAGGCTGTAGAGCAGCTAGTTTCTCTCATATAGTGCAATATGACTATACTACGGCCAGTTTCTCTCATATAGTGCAATATGACTATAAGTTTTGCATAGACGAACTGTAGTTTGCTTTCTGTGCATTGTTTTCCTATAAGAACAATATATTATTTAATTTATTGCATATATATGATGCAGGGATCTCCTGACTTAATAGCTGCTAAAGAAGTTGCAGAGAGTCTTGGTACCATACATCATGAATTTCATTTTTCTGTCCAGGTATTCCTTATGATTCTCCCTGGATAGAGGGCTGAACTAAACCGAGCGTCCGTTTTAAAATTTTATACAGTAAAAGGGGTCATATGATTAGAAGCCACATGAATGATGAAAGTATTATGCTTGAATGTTTCTGTCGTCATAACAGGATGGTGTTGATGCAATAGAGGATGTTATCTATCATATTGAAACATTTGATGTCACCACTGTAAGGGCCAGTGTACCAATGTTCCTGATGTCTCGCAAAATCAAGTCCCTGGGTGTAAAGATGGTTCTTTCTGGGGAAGGGGCAGATGAAATTTTTGGAGGTTATTTGTATTTTCACAAAGCTCCAAACAAAGAAGAATTCCATCGTGAAACATGTCGGAAGGTACATGCACATAAGCTATGAAAAGTTTTGCAGATAGACAGTCTCCTTATCCATTGTGGGTACTTGACTTTCTATTCTCTCGATTCTAAAGATACCAAAAAATTCTCAAGTATCATGAGCGGTATAAAGAAGAACCCCCAAACTATTTCTCACAGTTCATGAGAACACTAAACATAAATTGCAGTAAACATAACATTTTCTTCCCTGTCCTGAAGAATTCTTTTACAATGCAGATCAAGGCTCTGCACCTATATGATTGTCTAAGGGCAAATAAGGCCACAGCAGCATGGGGTCTGGAAGTCCGTGTGCCTTTCTTGGATAAACATTTCATCAATGCTGCAATGGAAATAGATCCTGAATGGAAGATGGTACCATTCTAATCTTTTTGTGCAAGACAATTATTTACAAATAGGATCGTCAAAGAACAAGACAATTTTTTTTAACAGTACCTCAAAAGCTCAACTTAATCTCAATTCTCTTTAGCAATTTGCTTGATAATTTTTCTAAAATATACATTTGGCGACTCTAGAATTGTACGTCTTATTAGATATTTGATTATTTATATACTTGCATTGAGGATTTCTGTTGTGGGAACATCACATCTTAACTGTTTAAGCTTAGTTAATGTAACGTAAGTCAATTTTTATTTTTTTCAACTAAAACTGTAGATCTGTTTTTGACAGTGATTGATGTATTAGCATCGTTGTGCAAAACCCATTATATTTGATGGACTTTTCCGTTCACCAATAAAAGACAGACAACTAACTAGACTTTTCATGTTTTATTAGGTTAGACCTGATCTTGGCCGCATTGAAAAGTGGGTCCTCCGCAAGGCTTTTGATGACGAGGAAAAACCTTTCCTACCTAAGGTTTGAAATCCATTCTCAACATACAAAGCAACATGCTAGAAGCTACGGTAATATCATTTATGGTACCAAAATTATGATCTACGACCTTTCCTACCTAAGGTTTGAAATCCATTCTCAACATACAAAGCAACATGCTAAAAGCTACGGTAATATCATTTATGGTACCAAAATTATGAGCTACAACTCCCAATATATTTTCATTTATTGTACCAAAATTATGATCTACAACTCTCAATATATTTTTCTAGTGGCCCAACCAAGAGTAAAATGATGTTATTGCAGAGCCTAGTTACCAGAAACGGGATAATGCCCGTCGTTTCTTGGAGAAACCGCCTAAGAAACCTAACAACACTGGAAATGCTGTCTTAAATAGTCGTTTTCGTTTTTTGTGCCAAAAACAGTTTCTGGCTAAACAAAACCATTTCTTCTCCATTTCTGTACTTCCAGACTCCGGTTAACTCCAGTTGAATTTCTCTTTTCCAATCTTTTCCAAATGCCGGTTAAGTGCAGTTTAGTTCGCAATTCAATTCTAGTTGACTTTTAGTTTTCTAGAAGTTGTATTGCTACATACATACTACAAAGTGAGAGAACTGTTGTCCATTGGTATTGTGAGAGAACTGTCGAAAAAAACACCAATTGTATTTGTGAAAGAATCCGTGGCGGCTCTAATAGTTGTGTTAGCCCATTAAACTCCAGCGTTAGACTCTAGTTGAGTAGTATTCTTATAGTGTATCAGAGATTTTTATATTTGTGAGAGAATCCGTGCCGGCTCCAATAGTTGTGTTAGGCTATTAAACTCCAGCTCCAAACTCTAGTTGAGTATAGTATTCTTATAGTGTATCAGAGATTTTTATTTATTCAGACAGTAGTTACCTTTCTTTTTTCGCTGTGCAGCTACCCATGCAAACCAGTGGCTTTTTTTAGCTGTGCCATTGCTCATGGTTTTTCAAGGATTTTAAGCCGAAGAGGAGAGCAAACTCATCACTCGTCAGATGCAAGCAAGGCACAGATTAGAGCCGAGCAGCTTCACGCCCCATCGAGTTATCTTCAGCAGAATTAATGATGACTAAATTTTTGGATCTACAAAATTTTGTAGATTCAAAAATTTAGCCATCATTAATTCCATTGAAGATAACTTGATGGGGCGTGAAGCTGCTCGGCTCGGGAGTCGGCTCTAATCTGTGCCTTGCTTGCATCTGATGAGTGATGGGTTTGCTCTCCTCTTCGGCTTAAAATCCTTGAAAAACCATGAGCAGTGGCACAGCTAAAAAAAGCCACTGGTTTGCATGGGTAGCTGCACAGCGAAAAAAGAAAAGTAACTATTGTCTGAATAAATAAAAATCTCTGATACACTATAAGAATACTACTCAACTAGAGTTTGGAGCTGGAGTTTAATAGCCTAACGCAACTATTGGAGCCGGCACGGATTCTCTCACAAATACAAAAATCTCTGGTACACTATAATAATACTACTCAACTAGAGTCTGGAGGTAGAGTTTAATGGCCTAACACAACTATTGGGACCTGCACGGATTTTCACAAATACAACTGGTGCTTTTCTTTACGGCGGTGCTCTCACAATACCAGTGGATCACAGTTCTCTCACTATGTAGTCTGTATGTAGCAATACAACTTCTAGAAAACTAAAAGTCAACTGGAATTGAACTGTGAAGTAAACTGCACTTAACCGGCGTTTGGAAAAGAGAGAGAAATTTAGCTGGAGTCTGTATGTAGCAATACAACTTCTAGAAAACTAAAAGTCAACTGGAATTGAACTGCGAACTAAACTGCACTTAACCGGCATTTGGAAAAGAGAGAGAAATTCAGTTGTAGTTAACTGGAGTTTGGAAGTGCAGAAACAGAGAAGAAACGGTTTTGTTTCACCAAAAACTGTTTTTGGCCACAAAAAATGAAAACGACCATTTAAGACAGCGTTTCCAGTGTCGTTGGGTTTCTTAGGCGGTTTCTCCAAGAAACGACAGGCATCGTCCCGTTGCTGGTAACTAGGCTTAAAACTAAATCACTATTTATGATTGTTTCTTTACAATTTCATAAGCAAAAGCATTGCATGTTTATGATTAATGTTTTGTTTATATTGTTCTCCTTTAATATTGTGTTTTTTCTCTCTCCTCGTTTCTTATATGTGAAACCTCCCAACTCTGTTTCTCGTACTGTTCTCGTTCCATTTCCCATTTCTCGTTTTCAGTAACACAACTGCAGAGTGTCTAATAAAAACTTAAGCAGTGACCTTTAATGTCTAAAGAAGCTTACTGATTGTAAAAACAATGACTTTTAATGTCTAAGGAAGCTTACTGATACAATCGAATGATCAACAATCCAACAGAGAAATCAAGGACCAGGTGCCAAATCCCAAAGGCAATTAGGTGACTAACTGTAAGAAGGCTTGGCCTAAATGCAGGTGTGATGAGATGGATTATTTTTCTATGACCATTTGTAGCTTGTAACCAAATTCATTGGGATCATTAAGCTAATTTCCTTTGGGTTTTGGTACCTTGTCTCTTTGGTTCCAGGTTTGCTGCAGTAGGATTTGACCTCCTTGCTAGATTGTTTGATTCTGGTATTGCAATCAGAAATTTGCATCATTATAATTGGTGATTCCGCCAGGAACATCCATTTGGATAACTGCAATTGTGAAAAGTGGATATCACTAAAAGTCCTCACGTTACATTGACAGTCAATCTTCTTAAGTTATAACTAGGAAGAGATTTAACATCACTAGCATGATCTATAGTTTTTCCAATGACGATTTTTGAATTCAGATTCAAACTTATAAGGCTATCTCACTTTCAGCAAGTAAGAAGTGGGACATTTCTCTGCCATGCCAGACCTAATAAAAATAACATGTCAATTGAGTTTAGCTTTAGTCCAGGTGGGTGGAATCTGGGTGATCCTTTCCACCCAGGTTCAAGTCTTGTAGTTTGACATGTTGTAGCTCTGGAACCGAATTCTTTCTCTAGATGGTTCCCCTAAATACATAAAAGGAAAATAAAGAAGATAACTAAATAAAAGTCTTGTAGTTTGACATGTTGTAGCTCTGGATAAAGTAACTATATTGTGCTTTTAAGTGAGTATATACTGTGGACTGGTACCAGCAAGGCCAAATTCTTTCTCTAGATGGTTCCCCTAAATATATAAAAAGAAAATAAAGAAAGATAACTAAATAAAATAGAAGTATGAAAAATAAATTAAAAATCTAGAAGGAATGTTTAACTTCATATGAAAAATAAATTAAAAATCTAGAAGGAATGTTTAACTTCATTGTTTGCAGTCATCTCCGCATGTTCATTGAGAACCGTTCTATGAATTTCATTGGCCTCAGATTTAGTGATTGAAGATTTAAGCTAACAATTGACTCCAAAATGTCACAGCATATCTTGTACAGACAAAAGGAGCAATTCAGCGATGGAGTTGGATATAACTGGATTGATCATTTAAAAGGATATGCCGCTGAACAAGTATATGTTTCTAACTTGCCTCTTTCTTATTTAGATACCACCTTGCAAGATTTTGCACTTGATATTTTATTTTTTTTGCAATCATACGTCTCTGCCTTCCTCTTTTTCATGAAAAAGATTTTGAATTTTTAATGTTTGTCACAGCAATAGTAAGAGTGAGAATAAGAATACTTTTGTTTTATGAATGATATTTTGAATTTATACAATAGTTTATATTAGAAGGAAAGTGCGATTAATATCGTCCATTTTTTTCCAACACTATCCTAAAAATCTATCTCCTGTCATAGAATTATACTCCGCTTATATGTGACCAGAATATAAGTTGTTTGGATTACTCTTGAAATTAGAATATAGAAATCATTTTTAGAAGCAAATTATATTCAAGTCAAAGTGACAAAAACAAGGAGGAGACAACCTTAGTTGATAGCTCCAGTATTTCACCAACATATGTTTAGTGCAAATTTATTTTATGAAACCCACGGGAATAGTATAATGCAAATTTATTTTATGAAACCCACGGGAATAGTATAACGCGCAAAATATAATAATAATTCTTAATCTGATTAGGAATAACAACCTTTGACAACCTCTTAAGCATTCTAAAACTTAATAAAGTTAGTATAGATATACTCTGACCTATGTTACCAGAAACGAGAAACAGGAAACGAAACCGAGAAATGACAACAGGACGAGAAACGATGTTTGGAGGTTTCTTGAACGAGGAAAGAGAAAAAACAATTTTTTTTTTTTATGAAAAACATAAAACAAAACATTCATTATCTAAACACATTACAAGCTTGTTTGTGAATCACAAAAATTACATTGCAATGTCACAAATTGAATTATAAACATAACCCATGACAAACAGAACATAGATTTTAAACTTTTAAACAAATTTGATTAAACTTTTATAAATGACTTCAAAAAATTTCATGATTTTGAATTTAATCATGTATTAA
>APFE030978657.1:0-20368 GCA_000404065.3 Pinus taeda
CCACAGAAGGCGCAGTGCGGAGGCGCCACAGGGGATGCCACAGAGGTGCCACAGAAGGCGCAGTACGGGGGCGCCACAGAAGGTGCAGTGTGGAGGCGCCACAGAAGGCGCAGTGCGGAGGCGCCACAAAAGGCGCAGTGCGAAGGCGCCACAGAAGTCGCAGTGCGGAGGTGCCACAGAAGGCGCACTGCGAAGACGCCACAGAGGCACCACAGAAGGCGCAGTGCGGAGGCGCCACAGAAGGCGCAGTGCGAAGGCGCCATAGAAGGCACAGTGCGAAGGCGCCACAGAAGGCACAGTGCGAAGGCGCTACAGAAGGTGCAGTGCTGAGGCACCACAGAAGGTGCAGTGCAAAGGCGCCACAGAAGGCGGAGTGCGGAGGCGCTACAGAAGGCGCAGTGCGAAGGTGCCATAGAAGGCGCAGTGCGGAGGCGCCACAGAAGGCGCAGTGCGACGCAGGCCAGAGAAAATGAAATTGAGTATCTGTCTTAAGTTGTTGACTGATTTTTTTTTTGTTGATAAGGTGTCCTGGGTTTAGTTTGCTGTTATTGTGGATCTGGTTATCTGGGTGACTTACTAGTACTTGATGATCATTTGATGTTTATGGATCTAGTTTGAAAATTTATGAAAAGTGATCCTTGAAAGAAAAGAAGTAGGGGGTTGTAGCTCCCTTCCAGGAGAGACTGGAAAAGAGAGAGAGTTGTAGCTCTTTGCAGGTTGCAGCCTGCGTACTGGAAAAGGACTGCACCAGTACGAGACCATTGTAAAAGGAGTTTCTAATTTGAAAGAAGATAGAGACATATTGTAGTAGGTGGTTTTCACCCATATTGTGTTTCCACCTTATATATGGTGTTCTTTGATGTGACTGTATGTTTTTCTTGCTCATTATTTTATGGTACTAATATGCAAAAATAATTCAAAGTGTAAATAAGGAAGATTTGTTAAAAGAACTAGATAATGCTGACCCCCCTCTCAGTATTATTTTCAACAATTAGTAACACAACCCACCAAGGGATCTAGAGAGTTTGTCCCAACCTATGATTCAGGTCTATTAACTCAACCCAAGTTGTTCCAAGGCTTCTAGATCATTTTTTCCAACCCACAACCATAAGGAATTATGAGCACCAATCAAAAAACAATCAGGTGGAAAAACCCATAACACCTGGATGGTTATCCAAGAAATGGTAAGGAAATATTAAAACAACTATTAATCTAGGAAATACTACATGCTAATGACATCACATAACCAAAAACATCACATGCATATACCATGCATCCATAAATCAAGAAGGAAATCACACATGCAACCTATTACCTGCAAAGAAACTTGGTTCTAGTTGTTGATCCAACTGTTCCCTTACGCTTTACTACTTTCCTCTTCCTTCTTTCTCCAATCTAAGTGAAAACTAGAGTTTTCCAAGCATGATCCAAGAATGCTCTGAGTGTGCAAGAGTAAGAGAGAATGAGTGAATAGAAGAGAGCTCCAAAACTAAACTGACAAAAATATTAAACCAACAAAATTTTTGAATTGATCTTCATAATCCTTTAAATCATTGGGCCTTCTATTTTCTTCATTTTCCTTAATTTTCCTTTAATTTCCCTCTCATGAAAATATGTGTCCCTTCGCCTTCCTTTTCTCCTATTTTCCTTTATTTTCATAAATAAATGCCAGCTAATTCCTCTTTTCCTTTGCCAATTCCTTTGCCAATTTCCATAGCCATTCATTAAGCACCGATGATACCCATCACTATGTTTTACCCAACACTCATCTTGGAATATATGTCCCATGACCTTGATCTTATTTTATTTACATAGGAAATCAAGCAGGGCTATTACAATTTTTCTCCCAAATAAATTGCAACTTGTATCCATGTTTCCAAAGCAAAGGGAATCTTCACCTATGGTTTCATACTAAGAGGATGCAAGAAAATTCCTCTTTATAGCTAAGTTATGGAGTCTAGTGCACTGAAGGAAATTGCGATCCCTTCTAAGGGGAAGGAACCAAGAACCAAAATAAGGGAAAATGATATATTTTGGAGCAAGTTCCTTTCATTCATGTTTAATTATTACAACCCTGAGTACTATTCTCCTACTCGCTAGCCTGTTGATGCATCTACAGTTATTCTTTTTTCATCTGGAACATCGGGGGAACCAAAGGCCATTTCATGGACACATGTAGCATTAAATAGGAGTGGATTTGTGCCATGGGCACACTTGGATGTTAAATTTGTAGATATATTTTGATGGATGCCAAATTTTGGCTAGATAATGGTTTCAATCTTAGTTTACTCATGCTTTCTTTGTGGTTCCATTGCATCCCTTTATTGCAATTCTCCTCTTGATCGTGGTTTTGGAAAAATTATTCAGGGGTCAAGGGGGTATAATTCTTGCAAATACCAATGCTATCGACAATTTACAATACACTTGCTTCAAATCAATAGATTCCCAACAATATAAAATGCATGAAGTCTATGCTAATGAGAACCCTTGAGAAGTGGTTTGGTTAAACCACTTATTTCCAAATTAGTGGCCACAATTTATCCTAGGGGAACTTATCTTCTATTCCAAAAATTTCCAAGGAGCCCCTTAGAGCTGATTTATAGTCTTCCAAAACCATCTATGTTTGATGACATATGCGTGATAAAACTGGGGCCCATTGTACTTTCCATATCACACCTAAAAAAACTATGACGGAGACTGGGACCCATTTGAACTGCTATTTCATTTTGGAAAAGGTTCATTATATCTTTTTGTGCATGGATAGAAACAAAATATCTGAAATAGTTGGATTATATGTGTGTGTGTGTGCGTGTGTGTGTGTGTGGAGTAGCAGTTTTATTTTGTAAAGAGGGAACTTTTTTTTTATTAATCATATATAATTATATATATATAATATATATATATATTATATTATGCTGGGTTCATAGACACCGTGTCACTGGGTAGCCATTACATCCTGATAAGAATTGGGTTGATCGACGAAGGGATAGCCCTCTCAATAGCTAGACCTGACCCAAGGCTTTCGGGGGAATTGACCAATATGACCCCCGATCGGCGAGCACTGATTGTGCCAGTTAGCTAACCCTTGGGGCTATCATATATGTTATATATATGAAATTATTTGTATTAAATTTTGTAACCTTTATTATAAGCTTCAAAACAATTTTATAATTGTTTAAAGAGTCATTTTTTACAAGTGATTAGATATTTAGCCAGTGAGTCTAGGAGTGAGATATAAAAGTGGGAAGAAAAAACTCAAGGGAAGTTCAAAGGTTTAGAGTTTGAAAAAACCAGGATTCATTGTAATGAATACATCTCTCTGAAATTGAAGAATAAATGCCATTTTGATTCCAGATTTTGGGTAGTTGCAGAATCAATTTTTTTTATTGTGTGATCATTTATTAACGTTTTTCTTCTGCTAGCATGAGTATAATGAAGTTTCCAATATTTTTAAGTTATTATTGTGAATTTGTTTTGAATGGTACTCACATTTAAGATTTAAAGATTCTTAATGTGCACTCCACCATGCTATAAATTCCACCAACATATTGGGTCTTTCCATTGTTATTTCTACAGGGTTAGCATTTAGATTCTTAATTTTCTGAGTTATTAAACTTTGTTAATCTTCATCCTTCTTCCAACCACCTTTAATCGAAGCCCTACAACCCTCATCTATATTTTCTAGTTTGGTTTTAAAGATAGGTTTTAAAAATAGGTAATTCATTGCAAGCTCTCATGGCTTCACCCTCCAACCAATCTTTTAAAAGTCTTTCATCAATATTTTAGATGTCTCGGGCACTAGTTCCCCCACAACAAAGAACTATCTCCAGGGTTACAAAAACTCCAACACACTTTCAACATGTATATCGAATATTGTAATACTATTCTTTAGATGTTTGTGGTATGTGTTTATGTTTTCGTGTACTAAAGAAATTGAACTATTACATTGACTTTGGTGTGCATCTTGTTGATTGTGTGTTGTAATTGCTTTACTGATCATTATGTCTAAGTGAACTATTTGTCTAGATCATTAACAATTCTTTCATATGTATGTGTGTGTGTCTTTATTAGAATAGTACTACTACTTTTATTCTAGAGACTCACTTTCTCTTCCATTTCGATGAAGAACCTTGATACATATTGTAATTGAACATTTCAAAATGCTTACTTACTTGCTCATTCAAAAGTGCATGCATGTTACTCTCTTATGCTAACTATTGTAGCCAAGAAAAATATTTAAGATAATGGAAGTCATGCCATATTTCAGATGGGGCTCCTATACCAAACAGTGTAAGGTGTAATTGGGACTTCATATCAAGGAGACACCCTATGTGTTGGTAGTTTCCAACATTGTCTATACTTGCCAAATGCAATCTTTGAGTTGGATTGCATATGATAAATTCTTATGAAATATAAGGTAAATTACACTTTACTTTCGGTCATATGATACATTGGAAGAAGATTCATAGAAAGTCTTGGAATATGCAAGACATTCTCAAAGCTTCCATCTTCAAACTGCACTCTTCCTTATCTACTTGGTTCAACTATAGAATTGTCTCCCATGAGGATAGGAGGTTCTAAGTATGCTTGTAGAAAAGAAAGTGATTCCTTTGAAGAATCCATATGATGTGAAGCTCTTGAATCATTGATCCAATGTTGTGGTGTAAAATGAAGGGAAATCAAAGCATTAAAATTACCCCTTTTTTCTGATGGTTTTTCTTTTGTCTTCTTCTTAGCACTTTCTCGAATGTGATGTCCTAGATGTTGGGTGTGGAGCCTCATTATCTTCCTGATTGTTCATAGGTTTTTGTTTTAGCCATGTTGGATCCCTGTTCCTAATGGGGAGACAATGCCGCCTATTTAATTTCCATGAAGGGGGTCCAAGGGGGGGAGACGATGACTTTTATGAGCCGGCCCCCCCCCCCCCCCCCCCCTGGTGGGGGTTTAGGGGCAATGCCCTGAAGCTAAAAATAGTTGAAAATTTTCCTTGTTAAATATTGTAATTTCATAGTCAATCTGGGTCATTCATTAGGCAGATGATCTGATGGTTGAAATTATGTTAATTTAGGGTTTTTTCCTTAGAAGGAAACCCTCGATTTATATGAGGGAATTGTATTGCGAATGTGTATTATTATTCTTAGCAAGTGTTATAGCACCATTTACCACTTTTGGTAGATCTGATGCTTTGGTTATGGCCTAGGGCAACCCTTCTTTTCCAGACTTGGTCCCAAAATCTAAAAAATAGTATTTTTTTTTCCTATACAGTACTTTTCCCTATGTTAAAAGCATGTACACGTGGGTCAATATATACCCAACCTGGTTATATGTGTTAAAACACATAAACTTAATAAATCTTCTTAATTTCAAGCAGAGTTTATGGGTTTTACCTATTACTCACCTACTACAGCCTATGGCCCAACTGTTTCCCAACTGAAAAAACTAATTTGGAGAATTATAAATAAACCTCCATGGGAAGGCCTAAAGGGAGAAGATATGAGATATTGATATTATCATTGATTGATCCCTGATCGAGTCTGATGAAATACTTGTACCTCCTGCACTCCCCAAGCTTTAGGAGACTCTTGTTTCCTCTTTTGAGATATCCTTCATCCCTCTTGTGATATCCTTGTGTATGTTGATGGAGGAAGATTGTTGAGGTTGGGACAGGACATACTTGGAGGACGGTTCCACTTGGAGCTAGAGGAAGACTCAGGTTGTAGTTTTCCACCTTCTTGTAGCTTACATCAATAAATAAATGTTGTTATGTTCCTGGTATTTATCATGTTTATGCATTGATCCATGTTGTGATTTGTTTATAAATTATATATTAATGCATAATTGTTCATTTGCTTATATGATCTAACATATATATCATGAATATGCTTTATGTTATTATTGTTGTATATGTTTTTCTTGGATAACTTACAAGTTTCAAAGGCATCGGAAGAAGCAGAGGTTTGAACCCTACGGGATCTACCCAAACGTAGGACCTTTGGGTAAGGTCACTTCTTCCTAGTTCAGTAGTATAAGCATTTAAATTGTTTGTCTGTGCATTTCTTGTTGTTGTTTTCCCTCCGCTTTGTTGGGTTTTTCAACCCAAGACCCTAGGGTGTTCCCACCCGCAACATAATTGGCGACTCCACTGGGGAAACCATTCTTTTTTTCCTAGTTTGGGTTGTTTGTTCTCAATCAAGGTTTGTTTTCTTGATTGCTTTCTTTTACATTGTTATTTGACTTATTAGCTTCAAAGCCATCAAGTATAATCTTCTAGATCAGGCCTTGATTTTTGTTTTTCTTCATTGAGTCTTTTATACGTTTTTTTCTTGGAGTATAGTCGTGTATAGATGCTAGTTTTCTCAAGTAGACTCGCGTATACGCGAGTTTCCTATGTTTGAAACGTGTGTGCACGCCTCTGTGTCTTTACACAGTCATGTATATCTAATTTTGGATTGGTTTTTCAAAAAAAATTTCTCAGTTAGATCTGTTTCTTAGTGACTTATGCTATTTTTTGATCATCCATGGTCTGTGGAACTATGTTCTCTTGCAAGTTTTCATTTCAAATCTCCTTCGCAGTGAAAATCCTAGTTGGCCTAGGATTGTGTTTTAAGAAATTTTTTGGTTTGTGTCTTGTGTTCAAGGCTTCCATTGGAAGTTCTTGGATATTCTAGTTTTTTAGAACAAGAAGTTGGTTTTGATTTCATGCCCAGATTTCAAATTGCATTGCTTTTCTTTCCTTTTTGTTGCTTTTCGTTCTTTTTGAGTGTTTTTTTGGAAATATTGAGAGTTTTTCTTTCTTGACATTTTACTATTGGTTGGGTCAGTTTGTACGATGCAGTACTTCTTGTTTCGATTTTCATTTATTAATGAGTTTTATAACTTGCAAGGTATAAGGGCTCCTTGTGCTTGTTTCTTGATCTTTGGAATTTAGTTGTTCTTTTGTGACCTCAAAAGTTTCTTTAGTTTCCTTAAAACAAAAAGACAAAAACATAGCTTTTTCCTTTATTTTTCTTTCTAAGCTTTTGGTTTTTTGGTTTCTTTTGGTTTTGTTTTTGAGCAATTGTGATCTGTTTTTCAATTTGTTTTGCTTGATTTTGAGGGAAATTTGTTTTTCAATTTTTTTTGCCCTCTTCATTGTCAAGTTGCCTTATTGACCTTATAAAGAAACATTTTCACTTATATTGTGAGTATTCATAGGATCTTGCATCGTCATTTAAATTTGCATTAGGTTAGTTTGCATCATAAGCATTCTTAGTCTTTTTAGAATTTGAGTGTGTGTGGAGTGCTTATGAAAAGAAAAAAAAAAATTCTTATATAAGTTTTTCATAGAACCAAGTAGAAATCCCCCTTCATCGAAAGAAACTAACTGCATGCATATAGTTAAGTTTCTATTGGTTTCTTTTGTGTCAAAAACATCATCAGTTTCACTCTTGTTATACCCTTGACTTAAAGAACAACCCTCTAAAATCAAGTGATCTAATAAAAATAGCTAGAACTTTTTTATTTTGTCATTGAAAAACAACAACAATTTTGAGTTCTTTAGGGCCTTGGAATAGGTGAGTGGAGAGCTAACTCTCCAAGGCCGCTCAAATTATCAAACATAGCAGTTGAATAACGAGCGAAATCCAACATCCTTAGAAAGATCGGGAAAGCTCCGTGACTGGGAGATAAGCACGAGGGAGAGTGAAGACAAGGAAGGAAGATACCCCTCTCCTACTTGGTGGATCCTGGCTCACGACTGGTCCACCTAGATTTTGATACAAATTGGTGCCCATAGTTGCTTTTCCTAGGGATATCACATAGGTGGATGCATAGGGTAATCTCATGGCACCTGAGACAAATATTGCATCACATTCATCAGTACTTTTGGAGGGTACCCTTGTGAAGGCTGGGTGTTTTCACCAGAAAAGGCTATTGTTTGGAGGTCATGTAATTGTTGTTGATACCTTCACTAGTAGGCCTAGGCCATCATTACCCTAGACTATTTTCGAAAGGCCCTCGATTTTCCCTTTCTTGTATTTTGGTGTCTAGTCCTCATCATCCAGAGTGGAAATACTTGGAAGTAGTTTGATTGACTATATCTTTTGGGATCTTTAGAGATTTATCTTTGCTCCTAGTTGGCCTAGCTTTACAATTTTTTTTAGTCTTTAATTATATTTCTTAAAAATAATTAAAAGTGGTTGATCGACTAGTTCATCGATCTAGGAGGCTTCGTGGTCTTTTACCTACGAGTCCTGATCCTTCTCCTCGAAGGCATAGGAGAAATTCTTCTAGTGATTTTCAATCAGTGGTAGTAGATGCATCGAAGATTGATCCTCTGGTTGGAGTTATTGATTTACAAGATAAACCTCGTACAAGTACAGAGTTGGAGAGGAACACTCCAGTTCTTTCTAGAGTCCTCTTCTAGTCGGAAGACATTATTGAGGTCGAAGAGCTTCAAGAGTCTCCTTTGTTTCCTAATTCTCCTCTTCCTCCCGATCACCAAGATGTTTTATCATACATTAGGACTCCGACCAATAGACCTTCGAGCCTAGGTTTATTTCGATCTTTTCCTTCCATGACCACTGCTCCAAGCATGGCGTCCACTAGAGTCCTCTTCTAGTCAGAAGACATTATTGAGGTCGAAGAGCTTCAAAAGTCTCTTTTGTCTCCTAATTCTCCTCTTCCTCCTGATCACCGAGATGTTTTATCATACATTGGGACTCCGATCAATAGACCTTCGAGCCCAGGTTTATTTCAATATTTTCCTTCGATGACTACTGCTACGAGCATGGCGTCCACCATGAGTGCTACTAGTATGCAAACTCTTGTATTCATACAAGGAGGAGCAATGATTTCCATACCTTCCTTTACTCCTAGCACTGCTATATTTGGCTCTACTTCCATTCCATCTTCAAGTGGGGGCACCCAAGCTTTTACATCTATCTCTAGTTTTTTCCCCTATGGAATGTCGACCAATGCAATTCCTTCAGTTCTGTTAAGTATTCCATCATTTTCCTCCACATCCATGACTTCCATGGCAAGTGGGATAGCTTCTTTTTAGGATTTCTCATTTGAATGTGGTCTTATAATACATTCCAACCCATCTTTAGGGTCAGTACCTTTTACCTCTATGGGTCAAAGTTATAATCCTTTTCAAGGTTGAACAAACCCTGTGGTTAGTAGACTTGGAGCCAGGAATAAATCTTATTTTGGCCAAAAGGGGAATATGCCTTATTCATCTGTCAGTTCTTTCTAGAACTTTTCTCCCTATGGTCATGCATGGAATCCTTACCAAGGGCTCTTTGCTCCTTTTAACACCTCTCTAGGGGACAATTTTACTGGCTATGGAAATATTTCGGGAGGAGTTGGTCAAACTCCAGTTTTTTCTAGACCACAAGGAGCTCCTTATGGTTTAGGTGAGTCTACTAATTGATTTAGGCAACCTAGTGCCTTCACAAATCCAGGGCATTCTTTTCAGAACATTTGGAATTCTGCCCACACCTCGTGGAATCCTCATAGTCCTCCACAACACCCTTTTTTGGAAATGTTAAACTTGCCATATCTTTCTAAATTGACTAATGATCCAATTAGATATAACCTAGTTTGGCCTCTGGTCCCGACCAAACTTCTCTCAGATATACCTAAATTTGAAGGGAAAATTGGTGAAGGTCCAAGTGACCATGTAAGCACTTTCCACTTATGGTGTTTGTTAAACTCCCTACTAGACGATTCAATCAGGTTGAGATTATTCCAACATATCCTAACTATAAATGCGGCTACGTGGTACATTAAAATTCCTGGGGGAACCTTTGCTTCTTTCAGAGATTTTGCTACAATATTTTTGAACCATTTTCAGTTGCATGTCCTCTATGATGTTGGTTTTGAGTTATTGGCTAATTTTCACCAGGATCAGGCAATCCACATTTTGAATCACATCCAGGAATGGAGGAGAAGGAAGAGGCTCATTAAAGTCAATATTCCACAAGAATTTCTTCTTGAATGGTTTCCTAAATCTTTACAACCTGAGATCTCTAAGGATGTCCCACTCTCTATTGTGTTCACCGAAGAACAAGATATTTTTAGGGCCCAACAGTTAAAACTTATATATTCTCAATTTGGGGTTCTTCAAAAAATTATTCCTGATGCTCCTAGGTCCAAGTTTGATATAGCCAAGCCGAAGCTAGGTCCCCATGTCGACGAGCTAGTTGGATCGATCGATGCTAACATGGCTAACCTGCTAAATCAATTGTAGTAGTTGTATTTACAAACTTCTTCTTCTATGCAGGCATCATTGTCAATGCCTATTCCTTCTCAACCTACGTCTATAAATGTCGTCCAAACTTCTAACCCCAAAGGAAACCATTAATCCAATGGGAAGAAGAAAGTACGAGGTAAGAAAAAAAACCAAGTTGGGAAGGGTAATGAAAACAAACCCGACAATGATGTTGGAGGGGGTAGGAAAGAGTCTAAGAAAAAAGTAAAATTCCCATGCAAGTTACGCAATGGAGATCATTCGACTCATATTTTCTCTAAGATCCAAGATGCCCAATGCTTATTAGTTCAGCAGGGGTCTTTTAGCTCCCAGGCTATCCTCACTAACCCTTTTCCCCAAGGGCAGCAGTTACTTGCTGGCGTGAACTCTAGTATTGGTACCCCGGCAGGGGGCAACCAAGAAGGGGATAATACATCAAATGTTTACATGATGAGTTCACATATCAACATTGCTATGTGATCACGTGATTATTGTGAATCAGAGTCATTTAAGGCTAAGTCTGCTTCCAATTCTTCAGAGAGACTCCATATTGAGAGGCCCTTTGTTGAGTCTATAACTCAGATGCCGAAAGGCTCCGCAAAATTCTCAACCATAAACCTAATGCTAGGGCAGCCCAAAACTACTCGATTGTATAATATTTAGCTTAGAGTCCTTGTGTTATGTTAGCGTTAAAGGCACTATAGTTGTGCCCTGCGCAAAGGAGTCAACTACTCAATGCAGTCAGAGTAGTTGATCCAAAAAATTCTCTTGTGCTTACATTCGATATGTCAAACACCAAGAAAAGTCTCCCACATCATATGGCTTTCCAGATAAAGTCTACATATTGGAAGACCAATATCTTTCAAACTATAATCGATGAGGGAGCTTCCACATTTGTAACCTCCATGTCATGTTGGAAGGCTATTGGATCGCCTCAAGTTGTTCATTCACCAACTTTGTTGACAACATTTGATGGTCATTCTCATGGGCCCCACGAGATTATTCCAACCTTTCCCATCTATGTTGGGGGAAAGGTAGTGAATATTGAAGTAGAGATAGTTGATGCGAATCTGGATTACAACCTCCTTTTAGGTAGGAATTGGATTTATGAGATGGATGCCATTGTATCATCATTATTTTGCATCCTTTGTTTTCCTCATGAAGGGAAAATTGTAAAGGTTGATCAGATGGATTATTCTCGGGGAGACTCCCATGCATCCTTTGAGTTTATTGTTCCATTAGTGGAAAATCCCAAGCAGCCTATAGACAATTTAGGAGTTGGAATGTACTCTTCCTTAATGGGTACTTTTGATCTTCCTGCTCCTATAGCTAGAATTAATGTTATTTCATCCTCCAAGGGACCTTCTCGAAGAGAGTTCTTTATAACCCATATTTTTCAGACCCTTGGCCCTTACCCTCATCTACCACCACATTTGGCGAGGGCAGGTGTTATAAATATATTTGGGCACTGCAACCCCAATCATATATGTTGATAAACCAAGGTCTCTTAAACCCCTAAAAGTGTTGTTTCATACCCTAAAGGATCAAGGTCAACTGATTACATCATTTCCCAGAAGTTCCACCTGAAAAACTACTCAGAACGGTCAAAACTGACCCATACAGACTACTCCTTGGTCAAGGTGCGATGCATCTCACCTATTACACATGGGGGTTGTGGCGCATGCTGAAAATGCCTTCTGTAGGGTGTGATGGGCAAGAGCAGACAAATGGAAGAGGTAGTTGGCTAAGTGGAAACCCAGAGAATCTTCTAGAAATTGCTCATACAACACTTGCCTCTTTGAATTTACCCAGGGATGAGTAAGAGATCATGAAATCTCCAAGTGAAACCAAGAACTATTAGTGGAATGACACTAATCAAAAACCCAGAAGCTGACTCACCCCCTTGCAAATATCTATATATGGATCCCTCATCCTAGAGATATAGAGGTTGGAATTTTGTAATCTGTAAGGAAGTGTTGTTGGTTTCTCTTTGAGACATTGTATTGTTGGGTGATCTTGCTTTTCATGAGCTGAAGAGGGATTTCATGCTGGGAGGATGATGCTAGATCAGACAGCTAGGTTGTAATCCTCTCTTCTACTTCTACTATCAATAAAGTTATTTGAGTTTTCCTCCATATACTTGTGTATTTCTGAATCTTGTATTTCTGTATGCAATTGTATGGTTAATGTACATTTGATTCTACATTGTTTATGGTATCATAGATCTCTATGATTTGATGGTTTCTTGTTGCTTTGCCTCTACAGGTGTTCTTTGAAGCGGGACAAGTGAGAAAGGAGTGGCAAGCTCTATTAAAGGAGAGAGGAAACAAGCAAGGAGCCAAGCAAAAGATTAAGGTTGGTGCTCTCTTATTCTCTCTTATCTATCATCCATAAAAAAAAAAGTAAGATCATGGGGTTGCAAACCACATGAGAAATGTTTCCGCAGGACTAAAGCTCGTTAAAAAATAAACCCACCACTGAGCATAGTTTCTTCCGATTCAAGCTCATTAAAAAATGAATCCACCCTCAGTAAATAACCTTTGTGATTGCCTTACTATCAGATTTTTAAGCCTTGGTTGTGTTCTTACTGTCACCTCCATTCTTTTGGCCGATTATACACTTCCACTCGATTGTTTACCCTTTTGAGGAACAAATACGACGAGTGATTCTATTAGCCACCCTCTTTACACTGCCATGTTTGAGAAGTTCCAAACTTACCTAGAACCAGTTGGTACCCGAAAACATCACTCGTTCCTCAAAACCGAGTTTCCTTTAAAACCTTTTCAGACTCATTAAATATGAAAAGATTGTCGAGCATTCCAACTCATTAAAGTGTTTGGAAGAAATGAGTCTACTTTAAATGCTTTTCGAACTCACTAAATATGAAAATATTGTTGAGAAATTGGCCTCTCCAGCTCGCTAAAGTGATTGAAAGTGTCATCCCTCCTGTGTTTTAATATTTTTGGACCTGAGAGATTATCAAACAAAAAGATCGAGTGCTTGTCTTTTTCGGCTCGCTAAAGTGATCAGAAAAGTCATCCCTTTTGTATTATTTTAATCTTTTTCAGACTCAATGGATTATGCTACGAAAAAGAACTACTGGAGTTTCCTTTTCGTCACAATTCAAACTCTCTAAACATAAAAAGGAATGAGTTATCTTTTTCGTTAAACTCATTAAAACAATAGCAACAAACTTGGCCATCCAGACAAGAACGAGTTTCACTGTCGCTAGGCTCGCTAAAACATAGCAACAGGTTTGCCCAAAGTGCAAATTATAGAACAAGCATTTTTTATCCTCCTCAAGATTGACAAAAATAAAGAGGTACTGGTCAGCAATGATTGGGGAAAAAGGGAAGAAAACTTGAAGAACTTCATTGGTAGTAGGTCGCTCTTGAACATGACACTTTCACTCCATCACCATGATTGAGTCAGGTTGGGTTATTCCGTTCACTGATCACATCACCATTGGTCCTTCGTACCATCCATTTTTGGGGTTAACGCTACCAATCCATTTTAGTGTCGCTGTTATGTTCAAGATAAGTCGCTCAGAGAATTCACCAACCTAGCTAATGCCTCATCCACTGCAATACCTTCACTCTCCATTTTTCATGACCGCCATTCTTGAATCTTGTATCATCGGATTGTTTTCACCTTTACAAAATCATTTTCTTCGTTTCGTGTTGTAGATGTGGGATTCATTGAGACCCTCCTACGATGGGTCACTTCTTGTTGACATCAATTCATTATCCAAGAAGTTGACTTAGGAACAACCCTTTCAGTACTTTGAAGCTTGCATGCCTCAATGGCAAGTTTCTCACTTCCGGTGACAGGTTTACATTAATGGCCTTCAACTGAAAGATTTTGCGTGGTGTTTGACATCGACTCACATATTCACACCACGTGAATTGTGCTATAGTACCTTGATGGTCATTATCATTATCAGTGATTCCTCTCGTGCCTGTTAACAGCTTACATCATTGGGTGGCAATCAGGCAATGTATTTCCATGTTCGACTTCAGGCCATCTTTTCACATGGATCAACTTATACATCGGGCTAAGATTGAATGAGTTTGAAGACCCTGGATCTAGTTTCATCCATCTGAGCTGCGATATATTTAGGAAAATAAAGACATCAAATGTACTCCATAGCTGCACAGATGATCATCCAAGCTAAGGGATGATGGCTCTACAAGAATCACCAGTCTGCAACAGCAGACGATTGTCTGTCCTATGTACATGAAAATGAATTTATAAATTTGAGCATGGGAATGCCTGCCTCAGCTAGATCATGAAAATATTATGAAGATAATGTATTGTATTATATCTTATTACAAGTCACCTTTTAGTTTGAAAAACCTCAGATCCTCATGATAAAGCATTTCACCTGACATCAGAAGATTTACAACCTCATAGTTTGTTAATCCCTCTGTCTAGACTTCCAGAGTAGTCACTTTCGTTCCTTTTCAACTCCCTAAAAGAAAAGGTCCATCTAATCACTTGTCACTTCAGGCTCATTAAAAATCAAAGGTGACTAGAGTCATCTTTAGCTTTTTCTCGACTCTTAAAAATTGAAAAAACAAGTTGTGTCAAAGCATCATAAAATTCATTTAATTCAGAATAACATTTTCCCCTTTTAATTTTGAGTTGATCAAATAATCCGCAATTGTGGAAGAAAGTCAATCAAAACCCTGTCATTCACGGAGGCTAACGAGTCAACCACCTTTGACTTAGGAAACAAATCCATTATGGGCCAAACGGTCTCATTTAACTGGGTCGAAATCTCCTGGTATACTTGAAACTTGTGTTTCAACATCATCAGAGACTCCAGTTAATCCAATTATTTCTAGTATCCTTGCCTTTACAAAAGAAGTTCCACAGTTACAAGAGGACATTAGAACTGATCTTGGTGTAATGGTAAACACTTCTATCCTTGAACCAGCTCCCACTAGGGCTGATTCAGAAGGTGTCACCCCTCTAGTATCTGTCATTGCAAAAACCATACCTTCTTCGGCACTAGAAATATTATATGGACCTGACAGTCTACCTCTTCCACCTGGACTGATTGCTATAGAAGAGATTGTAGAGGATCTTCCATCCAGTACCCCATTGCATTTTGGAACTAGGATCCACCTATATCCTTTTGCTACAAAAGTTAGTTCTTTTAATCACCCTTCATCGCAAGCTCCTGTTGAATCGCTAAGAAATATTTTGGATAGACTCAATATTTCTGAACAACCATCAACATCTAGGATTGTGTCATCTAATACAGCTGTAGTAGATCCTCTTCCCACTACTTCGACAATGTTTGCTGGTATACCATCTATCCCAACTAGTTCTCAACCGCTAGATGGAGTCCACCCAGGGACTGTTTCGACAGCATGGTCTATTCCTATTTGTTCGCCAGGAATCTTATCTGGAATTTCTTATATTGAGACTCAGTAAATTGATCCTTCACATCAGTATCAATTCGGGAAATCCAGTCTCCAAAGACCAATTTACCCTTTGAACACTAGATTTCTGCCATATGGGGGGCAGTATGCCTTTTCATTGTTCCCTCTGGGAGAACAACCATATGAGAGTTCCCAACAAAATTTGGGTAAAACTGGAATTGCCTCCAATGGTTGGGTACCAATACTACCTCAACAACCAAGAGTTGTGTATTCAATGCAACAAAATCAACCTATGTCGAACATTCCCACTACACCTGCTATTGTGACGGTGTCCCAAGTACAAGCGCTGCTTGTTGTATGTCAACCTCAAGTCTCTCAGGTCATAATACAACAACCTCTTGTCTCCATGACTCAATCACAACTGCAGATTAGTGACTCCTTAACTGGAGCGACTCAGGCTCAAACGGGTACTATCACCCCTCATCTTGGTCAAACATCCAGTATTGGACAACAGCAAATGGTCCAACAACCATGGCTGGTACAATACAAACAACCACAATTCCAGCAAGCTTACTGAGGACCTGAGAAACAAAGCTTTGCAGGTAATGGGAAACCGTATGTTCAAAAGGGTTACCAACAATAATATTATAATGGTTATACCCATCAACCTTATCAAGGTTATCAACATCAAATACATTATGCTGGTATGCAAAGACCCACTGCTCAGGTGATCCCATCTTATCCTAGTTATGCTTCTCCAAACCTGAATCAATAGTTGCCTTTTGTAGCAACTTTAGAGTTACCAGATCTAAACCGGCTAACAAATGATCCAATTTGTTACGCCCCTTGGTGGCAAGCGATTCCTCATAAACTTCCGTCAGATATTCCTAAATTCAATGGAAATCCGGGTGAAGATCCATGGAATCATGTAATGACCTTTCATTTGTGGTGTTCATCCAACACCCGCAATGATGATTCGATTAGGCTTCACCTTTTTTAGCGAACGCTAACTGGTCTGGCAGCAAATGGTACATCAAATTGCCTAGAGATTCATTCGATAACTTCAACACCCTAGCCACCACCTTTTTAACCCATTTTCAGTTACCCATAAGGTACGAAATAGGAATGAAGCTCCTTACCAATTTTAAATAGACAACAATCACTCACATAGCTGACCATATTCATGAGTTGTGATGGTGTCATCGAGTGGTAAAGACATATGTTCCTGATCAGCTTCTAGCTGAATGTTTTATTAAGTCATTTTTACCTTCTATCACAGAAGATGTGGCCAAGGGAGGAGTCGTCAATGAAGAGCAAGTCATTACTTGTGCACAATATCTATAATTGATCTACACCTAGTCTGGCATGCTCTATGACAAAATTCCTGATGCTCCTAGACAGAATTTTCCGTTCCTCCTCCTTATAAATCAAATAGGGACACTCATGTCGGCGACGGTGTGACTGGAACCTCAAGTACGTAAACCGCAAAGGCTCCATCTGGTAAAGCCCTTGCAGTTTCTAGTCAAAAAGCAAATGCTAAACTTCTTGCCTCTGAGGTTAATGTCGTGTCATCTGACAAGGGCAAAGAACCAAAGCAACCAAAGGGCAAGAAAAAAGGGAAAAACAAAAAGAAGAAACAAGAAGATTCGACTCCTGAGAAATCTTTTGAAAACCCTGCTGGGAAATAGAAGCCTCATTATCCATGTTTAATATGTAACGATGAGCATTTCACGAGATATTTTCCACATCGAGCTGAGGTTCTGAAATTTTTAAAGACTTCAACTACCTCAGCGGCGTTTACTAATCTATTTCCAAACCCAGAAACTAACCTAGTTGCTTCCGATCATGCTTCCAAATCCCAAGTGCTTATGTTATCCATCTCGAAATAGAAAAATGATGCTTTGATATCAACAAGAAATAAAGATTATGGGAATCCACAGTCGTCGAACAATAAGGCTATAGATCAACCTAGTAGTTCGACAACAACTTTGCCAGAAGTTGTTCCACCCATCATTCCTAAATTAACTATAAAGTCGCCTAAGGGAGTAGTACATAAATTGACATTTAATCCTCGTGCCCGAGCAGCACAGAATTATAATATAGTGGAAGATCTGGCTCAATCTCCATCTGCTATGTTGACACTTGAAGTACTACAGAACTGCCCCTCCCAAAAGCAGGCTCTCGTATCAGCAATAGGTGGGATTGACCCAACAAATTCCAATCTTGTGGCCTTCAACCATAAAGGATACAAACCTCAGTTACCAGCCCAACTCACTTTCCTTATACAGGTAAAAACCCTCAACAAAAAATTTCATCGAACAATTATTGATGAGGGGGCATCTACTTGTATTATGTCAATGAGTTGCCGGAAAACTTTAGGCTTGCCACCCTTGTCATGATCATCAACGACATTAAAAGTGTTTGATGGAAGAACATACATGCCGTATGGGATATTAATTAACTTGCAAGTTGAAATAGGCAGCAAGATAGTAGAAATTGCAGTCAAAGTTATCGATGGAAACCTCGATTACAATATCCTACTGTGAAGGCCCTGGATTTATGCTATGGCTGCAGTTGTGTCAACATATTTTAGAAAGATTGCATTTCCCTTCCAAGACGAAATTACAATCGTTGACCAACTAACCTTTTTCCCCAACAGTTCACAAGTTATGGGAAGCATTCCAATGATCCACGGAAGTCCTCAATCACTTCAAAATTTCAGAGTAGGTCTTCTAAAATACCCTTCTTTAATGGTTACTTTTGCCCTCCCGCCTCCGAGTAATCTGGTGGAAGTGGCAACAGTAGAAACCTGTCACATGATATCTTCTACATCATCAAAGATTAAGAAGAACTCTGACCATTTTTATAGTGTGGATCATCGCGAGGTGTTGCCCCCAAGCCCCATAGAATCTTTGTAGCAATCAATTTTTTGGGCTTGGGTGGTGAACCCAAATCAACACTCAACAAGTGTTTGGATAGATAGGTCTCTAGAGTATGGTACCTCTTCTGATCCTTGGTCTTGTATACATTCTACAGACAAAGGAATCATTCAGTCAATGATGATAGGAGAGACGTCATGGGAAGATTACCACCATTATTCCCACCTTCAAGATAACAATGAATATTATTCAAGAGACCTTAATCATCCTTCAGTTTTTTATTTTCCATCAAAAACTGTAAAACAAGGACCACTGGAGCAAAATTCCAGTTGAATTTTTCACTTGATATCGTAAAAGAACCTTCATTCCATCCACCTCATAACCATGAGTAGTTTGGTGAATGTAATGAAGCTCGAGGGGCATGCATCTAGTTGTAAAGATAAGTTTCCTTGTAGGTTATGTGATTGGTCTACCACACCGGTCTATCACACCATTCACCTTTGTTTATTCTAGATGAAGCGGTCTTGCTTCACCACAGTGATTTCCATATGGTTACAAGAGACTCTCCTTTTCATCATGTTGGGGCATGCAAACCACATGAGCAATGTTTCCGTAGGGTTCAATCTTGTTAAAAAATAAACCCGCCAATGAGCAATGTTTCCGCAAGGTTCAAGCTCGTTAAAAAATAAACCTGCCATTGAGCATAGTTTCTTCCGATTCAAGCTCATTAAAAAATGAATCCACCCTCAGTAAATAACCTTTGTGATTGCCTTACAATCAACTTTTTGAGCCTTGGTTGTGTTCTTACTGTCACCTCCATTCTTTTGGCTGATTATACGCGTCCACTCGATTTTTTACCCTTTTGAAGAACAGCTGCGATGAGTGATTCCATTAGCCACCCTCTTTACACTGCCGTGTTTGAGAAGTTCCAAACTTACCTGGAACCAGTTGCTACCCGAAAACATAACTCGTTCCTCAAAACCAAGTTTCCTTTAAACCCTTTTCAAACTCGTTAAATATGAAAATATTGTTGAGCATTCCAGCTCGTTAAAGTGTTTGGAAATAACCAGTCTACTTTAAACACTTTTCAGACTCGCTAAATATGAAAAGATTGTCGAGAAATTGGCCTCTCCAGCTCGCTAAAGTGATTGGAGGTGCCATCCCTCCTGTTTTTTAATCTTTTTGGACTTGAGGGACTATCAAACAAAAATATCGAGTGCATGTCTTTTTCGGCTCGCTAAAGTGATCGGAAAAGTCATCCCTTTTGTATTATTTTAATATTTTTCGGACTCAAGGGATTATGCTACGAAAAAGAACTATTGGAGTTCCCTTTTCCTCCCTTTTCAATCTCTCTAAACATGAAAAGGACCGAGTTATCTTTTTTTTTAAACTCGTTAAAACAATAGCGACAAACTTTGCCATCCGAACAAGAACGAGTTTCACTGTCGCTAGGCTCGCTAAAACATAACGACAAGTTTTCCCAAATGGAAAATTATAGAACAAGCATATGTTATCCTCCTCAAGATTGACAAAAATAAAGAGGTACTAGTCAGCAATGACTGGGAAAAAGGGAAGAAAACTTGAAGAACTTCATTGGTAGCAGGTCACTCTTGAACATGACACCTTCACTCTGTCACCATGATTGAGTCGGGTTGGGTTATTCCGTTCACTGGTCACATCACCATTGGTCCTCCGTACCATCCATTTTTGGGGTTAACACTACCAATTCATTTTAGTGTCGCCGATATGTTCAATAGAAGTCGCTCAAAGAATTCACCAACCCAGCTAACGCCTCATCCACTGCAATACCTTCACTCTCCATTTTTCATGACCGCCATTCCTGAACCTTGTATCATCAGATCGTTTTC
>APFE030978668.1:1697-12380 GCA_000404065.3 Pinus taeda
AAAATTGCTCCATCTGTAATATCCATGTTGCGGGACCCTTTCCATCAAACTTCCTCATATCGATTTTTGAAATATGGTGGGTCTTCGATCCAACATTAGAGTCTACGGAATCATGATTAACATTTCTTTTGTTGTTATCATGAGTTTCCTTTACTACCCTTTCACCATTAGTGACCATTTCTTGTAGCAACTTATTCATATTTATCTTCAATTCGTCCATGTTTGTCTTCAAATCTATCTTCAAATTGTCCATCTTAGCTTCTACACCTTTCTTTAAACTATCCACCTTAACTTCTACATCTTTATTTAAACCATCCATCTTATATTTTGTTCCTTTTTGTGCAAGTGACAATTGTTGCACTTGGTCTCGTAATTTTGATATATCATGTTACATTTCTTCCACTTCTTCATGGGTCATGCTAGAGCTTTCAAGTTTCCTACTAGGTGTTTGTATTTTCTTTCCTCGAGGCATCAATTACCAATAATAATGCTTTACTATGCCCTTTGAATTCCTTCAAACTATTTTTTCAAACCAATCTTACGCAAAAATGTTAAAAAAACTACACACCTTTTTTTACTTTGTAGGAGCCTGATATTGAATCTGATGTATCTCTGTAATTTCAGATAATCCAATTCTGAAATTACGCTTTATGATAGCCCTCTGTGTCCTCTTTCCAATGCCACCAGTCTGATCCAAATTGGATTTTCCAAGGAGAGTTATGCAAAATCTCCCACAGTGACCTGATTATAGACTAGTTCAGTAGAGCGAACTTCTACAACATGCCACGAGTCACTGTTTTAACCTTTAGCTATGAACAATATATAGAAGACACTACAGTCTATCTTCTTTCTACAACGTCTTATGAAATTTCAATCTAATGCTCAAAGAAAAAGTTACGACGATTTTCCCCGGGTCACCTGTTTGGAATGTAATTCAAGAGTCCGCAAAAAGCCCAACTTCCTCAGATCATATCTCTGCAAATATAGCGCAAAAAGCTATGTAATTCAAACCCGAGATTTAGCGCAATGTGTTCTCAAACAAGTTTTTTTTTCAACTTCTGAAACATCGCAGAAAAAACATTCTAGTGAAAATTCCACGATAACCGGTTTGGAGCAACAAAACCCTAGAATCCAAAGCTCTGATACCAAATGTTATGAAACCAGCTCATGAAAAGATAGAAAAGATAGATCAACGCCTCAGAATTCAGCCTCTTCGAGGGGGCAACCTCCTTTACGTTACATAAATGAACAATTATTGGATGTTCAAATGAAGAAACCTCGTTTCTATATATAGGAGTCTAAGGAGTCACAATATAACCCAGCCGACCTAACAATAATAATATAAAGCCACAAAAATAACAATAGAGAGATTCTATGGGGCACAGTAATAACAAAATGGGGACAATAGGGGCACAACAATATTAATAAGGGGTATAACTACAATAGTAATGGGGTAATCACTAGTATTATAGGGACCCAGCAATCTCTAATTGTATGAAAAATATTATGATGAAAGAACAATGGGACATAATTGAAAAATTATGCTTAGTAGAGGTTCAAACATTGAAATCATCAATTTCTCCAGATCTCCAAAAAGTCTTGGACAATCATTCCAAGTTGTTTGAGACTCCCAAAGGCCTCCCACCTAGTCATGATCATGATCATGCTATTCATTTGATTCCAATAGTTGTTCCTCTAGACATGAGGTGTTACATATATTCTCATTTCCAAAAGTGTGAAATTGAATGTATGGTTACAGAACTGAAAGAGGGTGGTATAATTAAACCTAGTCAAAGTTATTTCTTTGCTCCAGTAGTATTGGTGAACAAGAAGGATGTATCATGGCGTATGTATCTAGATTATAGGGAGCTCAACAAGATCACTATTAAAGATAAATTTACCATTCCTATCATTGATGAATTGTTAGATGAATTACATGGATCACTTTACTTCACCAAGTTGTATTTTCATTCAGTATGTCATCAAATTAGAATGAAAATTGAAGACATTCTTAAAAAAAAATTTAGAACTCATGAGGGTAATTATGAATTTTTGGTCATGCCTTTTGGCCTTGCTAATGTACCTTCCACATTTCAAGGTTTGATGCACTCCATTTCCAAACCCTCATAAAATTTTTGTTAGTATTTTTTTATGATATACTAATCTACAAGAAGTCTTGGAAGGATCATGTTCAACATGTTGATAGGGTGCTTATATGAAAAAACCTATAAATTTTTCTTTGGAGTACAAAAGGTGGAATATTTGGGTCATATTGTATCTTGTGATGGTGTTAAGGTAGACCCTAACAAAATTAATGCCATTAAGGAATAGAAAATCCCCACAACCATAAAGCATCTTCAAGGAATTCTCACGTTGACAAGGTATTATTACAATCTTTTTAATAATTATGGGAGAATAGCAACATCTCTAACCTAATTAATGAAAAAAGGTGCATTTTCTTGGACTCCATAAGCAATGAAGGCCTTTGAACATCTTAATGAGGAAATGTGACAAGAACCAGTCTTAGCTGTGCCAAACTTCACAAACACTTTTATTGTGGAATGTAATGCTTCTGGATATGGAATATGTATTGTTTTAATGCAAGAAGGAAAACCCATTTCTTTGGAAATCCATCCAATCAAATGAAATTATTTTCAAAAACCTATTTATAAGAACGAAATGTTGGCAATGTAGAAATTATGGTTGTAGATTAACCTGATAATGCAATATACTAAAGCAAAATACTTAATCTACTTCTACAATCAAACTTGCAGAAGCTTAATTGATTTGAGAAAGATCAAACAGAACAAATATAATAGAGAGGAAGAATCAGTACACATGAAACACAAAATAATACTCTGGGGAAAGCCTCAGCTAAAAACAACGCTATCTGTATTATCATACAAGTGGAAATATCTCAAGATTACACACAGCTTTAGCTCTCACATCTATCTAGCTCTCAGTACAATCCCTCACCGCTGCTCATAGATAGAATATATAGCTCATATGCCTTTTCCTCTGCCTTCGAAGCCTCCTATTTCCTTGCATAATTTTCCCCAGGTGCTCCAATTGTAACCTTGTGCGACACTGATCCCACACACTACTCAAACACACTATAAAATCGTGCAAATCTCAAGGAATGAATTCCTTTTGCATGCAAGATATTTTCTTATAGGAAAATTCTTGCAACTGATAGTACATTGTCCCTGTCTTTAATCTCAACCGGGTCTTTGTATAAACTAACATGCATGAGTTATTTATAAGAGAATATTTAGTCATCTGGAGTACACTAGTTTCATGCATGCATGCATTAATTGATTTAACTCACAATTAGTTCCTCAAACTATTTGGAACTAATTTAACTGGACTTAACTCAGCTAACCAAGATAACTAATTACAACTCAGATACAACTCATCCTTATCTCCTTAATTAAGGGATAATCTACTCAATCAAAGGGATAACTGTTGCATGACTTCAAGAAGACTTCTAGCTTGAATTTCTCCAACTAATTAACACAAGATGAATTAATTAATTATTTTCCGAGCAACTGGTGAGACTAAATTTGATTCTTAATTCTCAATTTTAATTCAAGGACAAATTAAAATTGGAATATTCTTGTTGCCACATTTCAACTCTCCCTCTCAACAAGAAAGATTATCTGCCTCCCTGCCTGTCCCTATGACTCGGACAATTATAGTGTTCACATGCCTACTAAAAATGCTATTCTTGCTCCTTAGTCGAAATATACTTCTTAAAACATGATATCCCACACAGCTCTGAGGATGATACTGAATGTTGAGTGTGCTTGAGGCCTGTCATTGAATTAATTGCGATTTTCTTGAAAGATTATACAACTGGTAATTATGCACAGATAAGTGCGACGAGTTGAGTCCGAGTCCAATCAAACAAACCAACTAGAATTTTCTACATCTAGATGGCCTCACATGTTGCCTGACTTGCAGCCATGTATCCAACCTCTACTGAGATAAGTGCAATCAACCTTTGTTTCTTGTTGTACCAAGAAACTGGAGCTTACCCAAGGTTGAAAATCCCTCCTGATCTGCTCTTCTGATCTGATGTACTCCTTGCCCAATCTGCATCAGTGAATCCCTATAGCTTCACTCCCTCTATCCATATGTACCATAATCCATACTGAGATGTGCCTTTGAGGTATCTCAAAACATGCTTTGTCACTTTCCAAAACATCTTGGTAGGCTGAACCATATCATGACTCATCTGGTTCACCGCATAGCACAAATTTGGTCATGTGTTCACTCAGTACATCAGTGCCCGCAAGCTTCTTGTAAACAGTAGCTTCTACTACTTCTCTTGCAGTAGCATCCTCCTTCATCTAGTTACCTGTTAGAGGAGTCTGCATGGGCTTGCACTTCTCCATGTGGGATCTCCTGAGTATCTCATTAGCATACTTTCCCTGAGACACAAACAACTCCCCATCCTTCTTCCACACTTCCATGCCAATGAAGTAGTGCATGAGACCCATGTATTTCATCTTGAATTATCTTGCAAGGTAATCCTTACAAGACATGATCAACTGATCATCACCTGTCAATATGAGATCATCAACATAAAGTACAATGATCAACTGCTTATCTTTCACCATGATGTGGTACAGGTTCACATTCACTTCACTCTTTGTGAAGCCAAACCTATTGAAGTAGTTGTTGATCCTCATGTACCAAGCATGAGGTGCTTGCTTCAGTCTGTACAAAGTTCTCTTGAGTTGGAACACATGCGACTCACGATCAAAAGTCTCAAAACCTTCCAATTGCTCTATCTACACCTCTTCCTCAATATTTCCATTGAGGAATGTCGTCTTCACATCCATCTAATGGATCTTCCAACCCATTTTTGCTGATAGTGCCAACATCAGTTTGATAGACGAGTAGCTTGCTACACAAGCAAAAGTTTCATCATAGTCAATCCCCTCGACCTGTGAGAAAGCATGGGCAACAAATCTTGCCCTACGTTTCTCCACACTATCATCAGCAGCTTGCTTTACCTTGTAAAGCCAATGGGAACTCATAACTGACTTGTTCTTCGGTATTGGAAGAACATCCCAAACACTATTTTGAACTATGCAGTCATACTCCTCCACCATAGCATCAACCCAAATCAGCTGCAGCACTGCTTCCTCAAAGGATGATGGCTCAGTCTCAATACATTCCCCAACAAGGGCCATGTATCTAGTGTACCTATCAGGTGACCTCCTATGTCAGTGCTGAGAAGATGGTTCTCCCACATTCTCTCTCACATCCAACAACAATCTATCAACTTCTCTTGCGCGCTTCCACCCATCTTTGGAAGACTCTTCTTGAGTTGATGTCTCCAGCCCTAGAACCTCTATATGCGGCTGCTCCGCATCGGTCTAAGGCTCCTCCTCCTTAGGAACCAAAAGTTCCTCCACATCCTATAGTTGGAGCTCCATCTCAAGGGAAACTCGCATGGCCCTTTGCTCATCAAACTTGAGATCTCTGTGAACCACTGTCCTCTGACTGGTAAGCAAGTACACCTGATAGTTGTGAGGTGTATTAGTGTACCCCACAAGTATCCCAAACTCTGCTGTTAGCTCAAGTTTCTTCCAAGCATCCTTGGTCACACGGAAAAATACCGATGAGCCAAATATCCTGAAGTGACCCACATTTGGTCTCTTCCCAGAGAAAGCTTCTTCTGGTGTCTTCATCCCAAGTATGTGATGCGAGCTTCTATTCTACAAATAGATCGTTGTGTTGCATGCCTCAGCCCGCAAATGAAGTGGTAGACCTTGGTCAAGCAGCATCACCCAAGCTTCCTCCACAATCGTTCTATTCTTCCTCTCAACCACCCCATTCTACTGTGGATTATGAGGTGCTGTCAATTCCTTAAACTTTTGAGAGACATACTCTCCACCTTTGTTGCTTCTCAAGGCCTTGATCTTCTTTCCTAGTTCTTTCTCAACCAAAGCTTTGAACTTACAAAACTTTGAGTAGGTTTGATCCTTCTTCTCCATGAAATAAATCCAGCATTTACAAGAAAAATCATTAATGAAAATCACATAATACCTTTGCTTCATGGTGGATGCGGTCGAGAATGGTCCACACAAATCAGTATGAACATGCTCTAAGATCACCTCAGCTCGAATGTCTCGATCATGAAGGGAAGAGTTGGCGTACTTTCCAAAGGTACAACCTTTGCATGTGTCCACTTGCTCAAGTTTATACCTTTGGGAAGTCTGGTAGAGGTCTGTTGTATTATCCTCAAGGCCCCATGATGCAAGTGGCCCAACCATCTATGCCATAATGTGCCAATGTCTTGGATTTGCACCAATTCTACTTTCAAACTCAATGCAGCATAGTCATATACCTCTAGTTTATAGAGATTCTTCACTTGAATCCCAATCCTCTTGGTCTGACCCATGGCTATGTGTCTCAGGAACACCTTTCCTTTACTGAAGACAACATCGTAGCCTTTGTCCTCCAACATCGCAACTGATACCAAGTTCTTCATCAATCTACGCACATACTTCACATCTGTCAACGTGAGAGGAGTTCCATGATCCCTCTAAAACGCAATCATGCCCACTCTTGAAAAACTTTACTTCCCGTCATCACCCATCTCTATGTGCATCTTGAGGTCTTTCTCCTCCAAGGTACTGAACAAAATTTTATCACCGGTCATGTGGAATTATGTTCTAATATCAAGATCTTAAACACAACCCACCATCGATGAAACCATACATGCAATGAGGGTAAAATCCAATTTGAACCAAAAGACTAATGCCTCACCTTTTGATCCTTTCGAGGATCCCTTCTTTGATTTCTTCAATGGGAAATTAGTTTCATAATGGCCCACCTCATGACAATTAAAGCATCTCACTTTAGATTTGTCAATCTTCTTACCTCCATGAGAAGAATTCGATTTGGAATGGGAAGCCTTCCCTTTCCCTTTCCTTGCCTTACTTGGTAAGGCTAGATTTTTTTCATCATCATGCTTAGATGAAGAACCATATTTGGTGCTCCTCCTGATCTCCTCCTGCATGAGATCCAACCACAGGTGTTCCCAATCTGGTAGTTTCTCTCTTCCATTCATAGATTCTTGGTAGCTATGCCAGCTCTTTCGAAGATAGAGGAGAGCAAGACTCACCATATCATCATCGGCTATAGTTATTCCCACACTACCAAGCTCATCTCTGTAGGTGGTTACGTTGATTAGATATGTAGAAACAGTATCGTCCTTTCCATCTTGATTTTTTGAAGCTTATCCTTGAACACTAGTTTCCTCCAGTCACCGTTGTTCTGATAGAGGTCCTTCAATGTATTCCACATTGAGAATGGAGTCTCCTTCCCATGGAGACTCGAGACAATATGGATTCGAACTCCCTCCAAAAGAATCTGTCTTTCCTTCGACACACACTTGTTCCATTCAGCCAATTCTTGTGCATTAGTTGTAGCTGGATTGGGGATTTGTTGATCAATGAAATCCTTCAAACCATTGTCTTCTAATACTGCTTCGATGTGATACTTCCAGGCTACATAATTTGAGTTGCCATCCAGCGCATACTCGAGTCTCAATCCATTGAACGCCATTGGTGAACTTAGAAGTATGATAAGAATTTGATTTTAATCCTCCAACCAAGAACTTCAGACTTCAAATTTCCCATCTTCAGTATACTATTCACAACTTCAATCAAACTTGCTCTGATACCATGTAGAAATTTTGACTGTATATTAACGTAATAATGCAATATACTAAAGCAAAATATTTAATCTACTTCTACAATCAAACTTCCAGAAGCTTAATCAATTTGAGCAAGATAAAACATAACACATATAACAGAGAAGAAGAATAAATACACTTGAAACACAAAAGAATACTGTAGGGAAAGCCTCAGCTAAAAACCCCACTATCTGTATTATCATACAAGTGGAAATATCTCAAGATTACACACAGCTTTAGCTCTCACAACTATCTAGCTCTTAGTACAATCCCCCACTGCTGCTCATAGACAAAACATACAGCTCATATGCCTTTTCCTCTGCCCTCGAAGCCTCTTATTTCCATGTGCAGTTTTCCTTGGGTGCTGTAGTTGTAACCTTGTGTGACACTGATCTCACACACTGCTCCAACAAAATATAAAACTGCACAAATCTCAAGGAATGAATTCCTTCTGCATGCAAGAGATTTTCTTATAAGAAAATTCTTGCAACGGATACTACATTGTCCCTATCTATAATCTCAACTAGGTCTTTGTCTGAGTTGACATGCATGCGTTATTTATGAGAGAATATTCAGTTATCTAGAGTACACTAGTTTCATGCATGCATGCATTAACTAACTGAACTCATAATTAGTTCCTCAAACTATTTGGAACTAATTTAACTGGACTTAACTCAATTAACTAAGCTAACTAATTACAACTCAAATACAACTCATCCTTATCTCCTTAATTAAGGGTTAATCTCCTCAATCAAAGGGATAATTGTTGCATGACTTCACAAAGACTTCTAGCTTGAATTTATCCAACCAATTAACTCAAGATGAATTAATTAATTATTTTCCAAGCAGCTAGTGAGACTAAATTCAAATTTTAATTCTCAATTTTAATTCAAGGAAAAATTAAAATTGGAATATTCGTGTTGCCACATTTCAATAGGAAATACTACATGTACTAAAGCAATGGAAACCTTAACTAATGGGAAGACACTTCAAGGTAAAAACAGACCATGCAGTCTTAAATACTTTTTGGAACAAATATTATCTTTGGAAGAGCAAGAAAAATGGCTGACAAAGATGTTGGGTTATCACTTCCAAATGATATACAAAAAAGGGAAGAAAAACATTGTTGCAACTGTTAAGAAAGGATGACGATGTGGAAGCATTGCTTTGTGCCATTTATATTGTACAACCTGAGGGGATAACCAAATCAAGGGATGACAGAAGAATGTTGAACTGGTGTGGCCACTCATTCAAAATTTGAAGCAAGATTCCAATACATATTATATATTTAGCTAGAAAAATTATTCATTATGTTATGAACATCTCTTATATCTTTGTAAGAATTCCCAGCTCAAACAAGCTATTATTTTCGAATTGCACAGCTATCCCTTAGGAGGGCACTCAGGATTTTGAAAAACTTACCATAGGGTCGAGATGTAATTTTTTTGGGATGGCCTTAAATATGATATTTAGAAGTTTGTGGAAGAGTGTCTGGTTTCCAAAAAAATAAAGCTGAGACAATTAAGACCCGAGGTCTGTTACAACCTTTATCCATTCCAAGTCAGCATTGGGAGGAGGTCTCAATGGATTTTACCACATGTTTACCCAAGTATGATGGTGGTAGTTGATAGACTTACCAAGTATACACACTTTTGTGCATTATCTCATATTTTTAAAGTTAGTACATTTTCTACTACATTTATGGAAACAATTCAAAAGCTTCACAGAAATCCAAATACTATAGTAAGTGACAAAGATCCCATTTTCATTGGAATCATTGGAAATATTTGGATGGAATTATTTTCTTGCCTTGATACACAATTTTCTAACAAATCACCTTATCATCCTCAATATGATCGGCGAACTGAGATAGTGAACAAATGTTAGGAAGAATATCTTCATTTCTTAATATCTGATAAAAAAACACAATGGCTCAAGTGGCTACCTATAGTTGAATGGTGGTGTAACACTTCCTTCCATACTACAACAAAAATGACCCCATTTATGGAAATTTATGGATATCATCCACTATTCATCACATCATATTTAAGAGAAAATTCTAAGGTTCAAGCAGTGGAAGATCACATTGAGCATCAACAACAAGTTCTCCTACTCTTAAATGATAACCTCACTCTGGCACATAATCAAATGCAACAACTGATGAATCAGAATTGTAATGAAAAATGTTCAAATATAGGTGACTGGTTATTTCTATAGCTACAACCATACCAACAAATGTCTCTCAAGGAAGCTAATAAGGATAATAAATTATCACCCAAGTACTATGGCCCTTACAAGGTGTTGAAAAATATTAGTATTGTCACATACAAATTGGAGCTACCTGCATTGTCCCCAATACACCTAGTTTTCCACATTTCATGCTTAAATAAGGTTATCTGTCACAAGGTTCCAGTTCAAAAAATGTTTCCCAAACTTTACTAAGAATGATAAATCATATTTGAGCCTAAAGAAGTCACGTAAAAAATAACTTGGCAGCTACAAAATTGAGCAATTTCAGAGTATCTCATTAAGTGGAAGAAACTACTCACTAAAAATTCAACATCGGAGGATGATAATTTTATACAAAAGCTCCAAAACTACTTAAGCATTGAGTATAGGGGTGATTTTAGGGGCGAATGTTCGCCCTTTGGCGAAATTAAGGGGTTTTAAATTTTTAGTGGGCGAATATTTTGTATCATAGTACATTTTTACAAATCACCTCAAATAGCCCACCTTATTTTAAGGGAGAGGGTAAAAAAGGTAAATTTAGCCCTTGAAATTAGGAGTTACAACTTTCTATTCACCCATTTTCAGAATAGGTTTTATTTAAGTGAATCCATTCGCCCATTTTCAAGAATAGGTTTTATTTAAGTGAATCCTATGGGCAAAGGCCCAAATACCATATTTATAAAAGAGGTATGGTAAATTAATAAAAATATAAATAAATGAGAGGTATGGTAAATAAATAA
>APFE030978680.1:30056-75649 GCA_000404065.3 Pinus taeda
CCACAACCCTTTTCCTTTATATTCTTATTATAAAAATACATTTCTATTTATCTATCACTTTTATAAGACACAACTGTTATTGTGATATAAGTTATTTATAACATTCAAGAACTTACAATCATGCTTATGCACGAGTAAACAAATATCCACTTCCGTAGTCATCATAGTTTATTGCATATTATATTAATATGCAAAAAATGTTATACAAACTTTAATTATACAAGAACACTAATTTACCTTTAGTAAATGTCTATCGATAACAGATACTAGTAACAATTTAGAAGCTAGAAACATATCTATAGTTTATTAAACTATTACCACCATTCAGCCAATAATATGAGTATGAACTACCACTATCAAATTGTTTATGAATTTTTACAAAATCCTTCAACAAAAAATCGAATGATGCATATCCCAATAACTTATTACAATATATTACACAGAACATTCCACCAAAATGTCATAAATTCAATCGACATTTAATTGGGTTTTTTCATCTTTTCTCTTAAACATTTTAACATTCTACCATCAACATCAAGGATAATTCCTTCCTTTCTACATACTTTTCACTATCACATTGTTTTCATTATTGAAAAAGAAATGCATGCATTCATTATTTTCTCAAAATCATAAGCAATGCATTGCAATTCCACGAATTCTCTTTTAGTTCATCATTAACATTGCCATAAGAGTATGGATACAAAACTGGTAGTTAATCCTGATTATCACTATTCATTGTGTCAATGTTAAAAATTATCTATAATTTAGTTATAATCAATGCAACATTATTTCTAAGTCACTTCTATCAATCATCGTGACTCAAATGCCATCAACATCATTATTCTTCAAATTACTCATTAACATTATTACTCTTCAAAACATGCAGTAGCACTATTATTCCTTTCATATTAAATGTGCTCTGGTGCATATGTTGTAATGAAATTTCATTAGTATCATAGAAAACCCAAGAGGTGCTAGTCTTGCAACCTTTTCTCTTCTACCAATTGTAACATCCCTTAGTGTACCTCATCCAAAATACATAGGATTAGAAAATTTTACAAGTTTTACGAGCATGTATTATTCCAAAATGATTTATCCCATACTCTTTTATTGATAATCAAATGATATAATCATGATAATTAAGTGATGTAAACTTGGAAAAGGAATAGAAAATCTCTTAAAGTAATAACCATTAATGCAACTTGTTAACATAACGCTTTCTAGTGTAACTTTGCATTGTTAACATTGCTCATTTAACTAGCCTTGTTAATAGCACTTTGAATGTAGTTTCCAATGTCTTGCAAGGTAGAAATATCATTAACATAAAAAAAATAGGAAAGCACATAAATAGACATAGATATACCCTGGAAACCCTAAATGGAAAAACCAAAAAACATTTATTTTATTAAATATTTCATTAGGTAGTTCACCCCTCATTCAATGGAAACAAGGGATTTCATGCCTTGTCCATTGCTAAAGTTTTACAAAAAGTTACATGACCTTTAATTCAAGGATATCTATCTAAAGGCAATTAAATTTAGCATAATGTCATGTTTTTTAAACACTTCACCCCATTATTCTTCAAACATAATGTCTCTGTGGCACAATTGTTTCCTGTAGTAAGTTACCCTTTGTAAACTATGATTAATGATCTTCTACTCTGCATACAACAATACTGATACATAATTAAATCATTGCTTGCAATAGTATTAGTTATAATCCATCATTCAATTTTTGCAAAAAATGTTATTGTAGAAACCATCTGTTGAGTCTACTTTTTTATGGCTTTCATACCCCATATTGTCCTCTAATTTTGACAACATTACCTCAAAATCTACTCACCATTTTCCTACCTTCTTCAAAAACATGACTTTTAAGCATCCTTGTGTATATATGAAGTAATTTATATTTAAAGCATGGCTTTTATGATTTCTTATTAGTAGGAATGAAATAGTTGATTCTTTATACTCTCTAACTATTTGGATTGACTCACATAGATTCTTAGACCCTATTCCTACTCATCTGGTACCAACATGGCTCATTTGGTACCTGTCCTCCTGCTTATTCGATACCTATGCACCTACGTTCATTTGGTATCTGCGCACATGCATTCATCCGCTACCTCTGCTCGTCCGGTATTTGCATGCCTATATTCATTTGGTACCTACACTCATCCGACACCGATATCACTTATCTGATTATGTTCATCCGATACATGTGGCCATCTCGCACTACCTCCATTCATCTGATACTGGAACCTATTCTTCAACTCCCATGGTTTGAATTGAGCTGCCTTCGATGAGACCAAGGGAACTAATGGTTAGAGAAATTACTTTAAATGGAAAATTGATAGATATACTTCATCACTCATGCACTGTGTGTCATGAGGATGAAGCTGAACATGTAAAACAAAGTGAATTGTATATTTTTATAATGATTTGATCTTATCCTTTAACATTGGATGTAATAGCCATTCCTTTATAAGAGAAGGTTTGTAAATGATAGGAGTTAGCTAGTTACAGACAATGAGTAAGACAGTAAGACAGACAGTTGCAGTTAGAGTTAGAGAGAAAGTTTTAAATCACTGTTATGCTAGAGACTTGATTTTTGTAATCCTTTCTTTTGAAGTCGATAATATAAGCAAAAATTGATGAATTCAATGTGTTAGTGGATTCTTTAGTGCTGTAAATTCTTCGAGCTTTCCTTGGTAGCTTGGAAAGGGCCCATCGAATCCATCAAGGCAAGTTTTTATTATAGTTAGTGTGATTTTAGTTTGGTTTTTTTTGTGAGAGTGATTTAGTAATATAATTTAATTTTAGAGTGTTTGATATAATTATAGTTTTGATTTTATGCAAGTAATCTATTTAAGAGTGTGAGACATAAATATGGAGATGTTAGTTTCTAAGTGATAATTTTGAATGCAAACTTAATTCTCAGACTGTAGGTTTAGGTGTTCAATTCTAATTTGAAATAATAGGAAGAGTTAAGAACAAAGATCTCACCATTCACCTATATGTGATGTTATGTGAAGACTCTTGTCATACTTAACATTTCCTATGCAAGAATGTATGGCTTCCTTTGGAACTAGTTAGATTAGGAATGATTGTTTGTTTGATGCTTCATTGCAATAAGTTAATTGAAATTAGTTGCTATAGGAAAACATAGTTTAATCCATCTTTTCATTTCATGAGCCTGTAAATGGACAGATTTGTTACCTAAGAAAGAACCTTTTAGATTACATGCTTATTAAGATTTCACTTCTGAGTTTTTGCCTCCTATTGGTGTGAGATCTAAATTTCTCTTGCTTTTGAATGCTTTCAATCTAGGTTATACTCATCAGACATAGGAACTTATCTGTTATTGGAACATATAGTGTATCATCTTTACTTATTATGAATCCCTAGTTGATAATTTAATATTGTGGCAATATATCTTTCATATAATTGCCCCAACATTTTTGGCGCTGTTGTCAAGGAGCTATAAATGGTAATAGGTAATTATTTCTCTTATGATGGATTTTGAGTGATATTGAGGACGACCTAAGAGCGGAGAGAAGATGGTAAGACGTGAGTGAAGAGCCACTCATCCACTATTGTGGGGTTGCTCCAAAGTTAAGTTGTCCTCTCTTTTGGTAAGTAGTTAAAGTTTGATGTTTTCACTTCATGAGAAGAATTAGAGATAGGAAAGGTAGGTTTGTTTCATAAAAAATCCCAGAAAACCTACATGTTCCCAAAATTATTAATCCAACTAATTCTGCTAATCACTATGCAAGAAAAAATCTAGAGGGGAAAATTATGGTGGCAGCAGTAGAGAAGAAATCAATAAAACAACTTGGAGAAGAAACAAAGACAATGGCAGAAGAATTTTAGACTACATTGGAGACAGTACCTTGGAACATTGCAGATAACCTAGTGTTTGCACCATTATCTCCTAAAAGAGAGACATCTCCTACTTCCACAAATTCCAAGTTGTGGGAAGAAAGAATTGAAGGAGAAGGAAGAGTAGACAATCCAGAAAACAATGAAGTCACCAGTGATCTAGAAACGTTTGGATTTCCAATTCTTGACATTACTGGGAAAGTCACCATGAAGAAAATTCCTTTGTCATAATTACCTCACTTCGACGGTATGTCATCCAAAGATCCTGATTCTTTTTTATTTGAATTTGATATACTCTATAGAAGTTATAATTATATAGATAATGCTCAAAAGCTAAAGTTTTTTCCAACCACCTTTAAAAAATCACCATTAAGAAGGTTCATGAGTCTAGGGGAACACACTATGACATCTTGGGATGATATGAAAGCAACCTTTCTCCAAAAATACCATGATTATTGTAGACCTAGGGATGCTAAGAATGACATCTTTAAAATGCAGCAGAAAGTCTAGAAGACTACCTAGAAAGGTTCCTTTACAACTACCAAAAGACCAAGCAAGTTGCTCTTGACCTAGCCATAGTTAGAATCATTTTTCTAAAAGGGAGTATGGGATGACTGCATGGAAGTACTTAATCTCATGATTTCTGGTGATGTTTATCAAAAATCATTTGCTGAAATTGCTGAATACTATAAGAAGTACTCCTGTAGTCAAGCTAAAGATGGGAAAAGACCAAGAGAACTTACTAGTTGAATTGGCAAACCCAATACAAGTGGTGTAACCAGAATAAAGTTAGGAAATATATTGGAAAAACTTAAAACTCATATCCTTAGAAAAATTAGTAACCAAATAAACACCCTCAATAGTAAGAGGAAACGAGAAGAGGAAAATATTGCTTTAGCTATCTCTTTCCCTTGCTGTAGGAAGAAGCATATTGAAAAATAATTCCCTTGAAATGCCATAGAGGTATGTGGAGTTTTCATGGATAAACAACCAAATAATGAATTCCCTTCATTACCTAGGTTGCAAGCCATTTACAAAAGAGTAATAGAACCACAAGATCCATCTTATCCCCCTAGGAGACCATGGAGGCAACAAAACCCCTCCATGTTCTAGGACCCTTCCATGTAGTTTGCACAACCACAGTGGGCCCCTCAAATTCCCTACTCCCAATGGGGGCCTCAACCATCACAAGGAAATGCTCGTCAACAAGGTTGGAGGGGGAGTCCTTATGGGAGTATTCCTTCACAACCATACCAAATAACTTCTTACCCAATCTGCACACAATATTCTCAGAAAAATTTCTCATCTATTGCAAGGGTGTAACCCACCTCTATTACCTTCATTTCATTAACAAAAACTGCCTATGAACTCAAATTCACAACAAGTTGCTTTGCCCATGAATCCAAGTAAACAACAACTGCCTATTAATTCAAGTCCACAACAACTTACTCTTCCCATGAATCTGAATCAACAACAAATGCCACCAAACCCTAATCGTCCTCAAACTACTCAATTACTTGCACAACCCATTCCAAACCCTAATAATAGGTAAGATCATATTGTACAAAATATGGATCTGCAAACCTTCCCTTCCTATACTATCACTTCAGTTCCAATCAATTTAATTCAACTAAGATCCAGGAAGGTCTTAAATAAAATAGGACCAACATTGATAATTCAAGAAGAGAAACCAACATAATCAACTCCTCAAGACAAGGACATAAGTATTCAAGAGGAAGATTCTCCTCCTAATGAAGAGGAAAACCCTTCCTCAACACCCATCAATTGTAACATACAACCTAAACCATCTCAGGGGGTTACTCAACCAACCTATACAGAGATATTTGTTGTCAAAAAGCTTGAGGTCCCACTAGGATATGATTTAGAGGTTGAATTGTGAAATATTTATGTAAAGATACCCTTGCTTCAAGCCATCAAAGATATTCCTATCTAAGCCAAGATTGTAAGGGATATATGCATTAAAAGTACAGGAAGAAAAAGGAAGGATCCCCCCTATTATAAAAGTAGTTGGCCATTGTCAAAAACCTTGTCAAAGATGCCTTCTAAATACAATCATCGTAGGAATCTAGTAGTGACCATACAGATTAATGGTATATCTTTACCAAACAGTCTTGTTGACCTATGTGCAGCAATAAATGTCATGACTGTGCAAAAGCTACAGTTAGAAGGCTTGAGGCCAACCCAAACACTATTGGAGTTAGCAAACAAATCCATCCTTAAACCTGCAAGAAGCCTAGATGACATAACAGTCGTACTAGCTTCCTGGGAATATCATGTGAACTTCTTAGTGATCCATGTGAAATCCTCCAAACCTAGACATCAAGTAGTATTGGGCTAACCTTGGCTAGCCACTATTGATGCCTTTATTGGATGTAGGATTGGGGAGATGACCATTTCCAACAGATGTCAAAGTAAAAAATTACCTTATTTCCTCCTGCCCAACCAACTATAGAAATCCCCTTATTTATAGAGAACCCATATGGAGAGGAAGAATCTATTGAACCTTTGTTAATAATTGATCAGTCTAAATGCCTTCAAAAACAAACTGAGATCAATTTTTGAACTTGTTCTTAACGAGACATACCGATTTTCCATAATGTGAAGTCTATATGGATGACTTCGTAGTATATGGGGAATATTTCCAAAAATCTTTGGACAACGTAGAGAAAGTTGTAATCAGATGTCAAGAGACAAACCTTTCCCTTAGAAATGAAAAATGTAGAATGATGCTTACAGAGGGTGTTGTGTTAGGCCACCATATTTCCGGGATTGGGATAAGAGTAGATCCTGCTAAGATCGAAATAATCCCTCAAATCAAAACTCCCAGCTCTCAAAAATAAGTTAGAAGCTTTCTAGGAAATGCTAGATATTACAAAATATTTATTCAAAATTTCACAGCAATAGCCACCCCTATGTTCAAAATTTTAACCAAATATGAAAAATTCTAGTGGGATTCTCAATGTCAAATTTTCCTTGAAACTCTTAAATAAAAACTGTCAACTGCTCCAGTTCTAAGAGGACCAAATTGAGCCCTCCCTTTTCAAATCTGTATCGATGCCTTAGACATAGATTTGGGGGTTATTTTAGGCCAAAGAGAGAATAAAATTCCCTATTTCATATATTTTGTTAGCAAAAATATCTCTCCTACAGAACTAAATTACACGGTCACTGAAAAAGAATTATTATCAGTAGTTCATGCAATTAATAAATTTAGACATTATAGAATCGGGTATGAAGTTTTCGTACATATAGAACATTTAGCTATTAGATTTTTATTGAATAAATCTATCACCAATGCCCATGTTACTAGATGGTTATTACTACTGCAAGAATTTAATATTACTATTATTGGCAAACCAGGAAAAGAGAATAATGTCGCTGATTTTCTATCGAGACTTGTCCACACAGGTGACAGTGCACCAGTTGTTCATGATTTTCCAGATGAAAATTATTTTCTGTTTCTACTTATACTACTTGGTATGGAGATGTAGCTAATTACCTAGTTACAAGAAAGCTAACACAAAATTTGTCTTCAAGGAGAAAACAAAGAATCATACAACTTAGTGCTAATTATCTGTGATATGAAGATTTTTTATACCACACTAGACTAGATCTACTGATCAAAAGATGTGTATGAGAATATGAGATGCAAGACTTTTTAAAATATTTCCATAATGAGCCATGTGGTGGACATTTCGCCGACAAAAGAACTACATATAAAGTGTTACAATCTGGGTATTACTGGCCCACCACTTTCAAAGAAGCAAAGAAATATGTGGTGAATTGCAATGATTGTCAAAGGATGGGGAAACCTATCCCAGTAGATGAAATGCCTCTTCAAGCATAGGTAGTCATCAAACCTTTTGATAAATGGGCTTTAGATTTTATAGGACCAATTTCTCCTATGTCCAAAAAGAAAAAGTGCATTCTACTATATAAGGATTATGTAACCAAATGGGTAGAGGCTAAATCACTATATTCTTCTAATGAAGAATTTGTTGCTGACTTTTTATTTGAAGAGATATTCACCGTTTTAGTGTACAAAGGGAAATAGTAACTGATCATGGCACTCAATTCACTTCCAAATTGGTCAAAGTTATTTCAGCGCAATATAAAATCATACATAAGAAATCTACACCTTACCACCCCCATGAAAATGGATAGGTAGAGTCTACCAATAAAGTAATCGAGGCCATTCTCACCAAGCCAATAGAACTGCATCATAAAGGCAGGGCTGATAGGTTACCAGAATATTTGTGGGCCTATAGGAAAACCTGGAGAAACACAACAAGACATTCTCCATATGAGTTGGTTTATGGAAAACTGTTTAAAATAGCAACAAGAAATGCTAAAAATAGAAGTGCTAAAAATAGAACTGCTATAAATAGAATTTCGAGATACATTCCAATTTTAGTTAGTCCCTAAACTAAAATTGAGGATTAAAATTCGAATTTGATCTTAGAAGTTGTTTGTAAAATAATTAATTAATTCATCTTGAGTTAATTAGTTGTAGGAAATCAAACATGAAGTCTATGTGAAGACATGCAACAGTTTCTCCATTGATTGAGGAAGTTATCCCTTGATTAAAGGAGATCAGGATGAGTTTTACTTTGAGTTGTAATTAGTTAGCTCAGTTAATTGAGTTAAGTCCAGTTAGATTAGTTCAAATAGTTTGTTGAACTGATTGTGAGTTCAGTTAGTTAATGCATGCATGCATGTAACTACCGCACTTCAGATAACTAAATATTGTCTCATAAATAACTCATGCATGTCAATTCAGTTAGAGACCCAGTTGAGATCAAATGATGGGACAGTGTACTGTCAGTTTTAGGAATATTCCATTGAGGATATCTCTTGCATGCAGAAGGAATTCATTCCTTAGAGATTGCACAGTTACTTTTAAGTTTGATGAGTGTGTGATGAGGCCAATTCACATAGGTGGCAGCATTGGACCCCAAGAGAAACTGCGCAAGGAAATAGGAGGTTTGGAGGGCTGAGGGAAGGCATATGTTGTGTCTATTTAGTTTGTGAGTTGTATTGAGGGATTGTACTGAGAGCAAGATAGCTTGTGAGCTAATGCTTTGTGTAATCTGGACATATTTCCACTTGTATGATAATACAAAGATTGGAGTTTTTAGATGAGGCTTTCCCCAGAGTATTCTTCTGTGTTCATGTGTGATTGCTTTCTCATTCTCTATTATATGTGTTCTAATTGATCTTGTTCATAATCGATTAAGCTTCTGCAAGTTTGTTTGTAGAAGTAGATCAAGTACTTTCCTTTAGTATATTGCATTATCAAGTGATCTACAGTGGGAATTTCTACATGGTATCAAAGCAAAGGTGATCAAAGCAGATAACAATATACAAAGAAGGGAGGCGTTTCAAGTTTCAAGTTCCTGATTATAGAATTCGAATTCTTATCACATCTCAAATTTCACCAATGGCATTCAATGATTTAAGACTCCAGTCTACCCTTGATGGCAGCTCGAATTATATAGCCTGAAAGGATCACGTGGAAGTAGTATTAGAGGACAACGGTTTAAAGGAATTGATTGATCAAGAAGTCCCCAAGCTGGCAACAAATAATGCTACAGAATTTGCGGAATGGAAGAAAGGTGGCTAGAGCGAGGAGAATCCTTCTAGAGGGAGTTCGAGACCACATAGTCTCGAGTCTCCATGGGAAGGAGACATTGTTTTCAATGTGGAAAACATTAAAAGATATATATCAAAAAAACAACGATCAGAGGAAGCTCACGCTGAAAGACAAGATTTGGAAAATCAAGTGTGAAAATGGTGACACGATATCTACATATCTGAACAAGCTCACCACCTCCAGGGATGAGCTTGGAAGTTTAGGGATCACGACAGCCGATGATGACATGGTGAGTCTTTCTCTCCTTGGTCTTCCTCAGAGCTGGTATAGCTACCAAGACTCGGTAAATGGAAGAGAGAAACTACCAGATTGGAAACGAATTTGGTTGGATCTGATGTAGAAGGAGATAAGGAGAAGCACTAGAGATGGATCTTCATCAAAGCAAGATGATGAAGAAAATTTAGCCTTAGCGAGTAAGGTGAGGAAAGGGAAAGTGAAGGCGTCCCATCCCGAATCTAGTTCTTCCCATGGTGGGAAGAAGTTTGAAAAGTCGAAAGTGCGATGCTTTCATTTTCATGAGGTGGGCCATTATGCTACGAATTGTCCACAAAAGAAATCCAAGAAGGGAACCTCGAATGGATCAGATGGTGAGGCACTGGCCTCACAGTTCGAATTGGATTTCTCCCTCATCACATGCATGGTTTCATCCATGGTGAGATGTGTTTGGTACCTGGACAATGGAGCTTCATTCCACATGACTGGTGACAAGAATATTTTCAGTACCTTGGAGGAGAAGGATCTCCAGATGCAGATCGAGATGGGCGATGATGGAAAGTACCATGTTTCAGGTGAAGGTATGGTTGTGTTTCAGAGGGAGCATGGAGCTCCTCTCACCTTGACTGATGTAAGGTATGTATCGGGTCTCAAGAAGAATCTTGTGTCCATCGCTATGCTGGAAGACAAAGGCTATGATGTAGTCTTTACTAAAGGAAAGGTATTCCTGAGGCATATTGGCACTGGACAGACCAAGAGGATTGGGATTGGAGTAAAGAATCTTTACAAGTTGGAGGTAGAAAACTGTGTTGCATTGAGTTCCAAAGAAGAGTTAGTGCAGAGCCAAGATGTTGGTGAGATATGGCATAGAATATTGGGCCACTTGCACCATGGGGCCTTGAAGATCATGCAGCATATTTCTACTAGACTTCCTAGGGGAAAACTGGAGTAGATGGATACATGCAAAGGTTGTACCTTGGGTAAGTATGTGAAATCTTCCTTTCAGGATCGAGAGAGTAGAGCTAGAGCAATCTTGGAGTGAGTTCACCCAAATGTTTGTGGATCATTCTCTACAACCTCCACCACTAAACAAAGGTACTATGTTATTTTTATTGATGATTTTTCTCATAAATATTGGATCTAATTTATGCAAAAGAAAGATTACACCTTCTTGAGGTTTTGTGAGTTTAAAGGCTTGGTAGAGACAGAATATAGAAAGAAAATAAAGGCCTTTTGTAGCAACAATGGTGGAGAGTATGTCTCCTAACAGTTTAAGGACTTTTGCACTGCAGAAGGAATTAAACGGGAGTTTATGGTACCCCATAACCGGCAGCAGAATGGGGTGGTCAAAAGGAAGAACAGATCGATCGTGGGAGCAACTCGAGCGATGTTGCATGACTAAAGCCTACCACTTCATTTATGAGTTGAGGCATGCAATATAGCAATATATTTGCAGAACAGAAGCTCACACTGTATACTGGGAATGAAGACACATATGGAGGCCTTTTCTGAGAAGCGACCAGATGTGAGTCACTTCAGGATCTTGGGATCATCGGTTTATTGCCATGTGACCAAAGATGCCTAGAAGAAGCTAGATCCAATAGCTGCGTTGGGGATACTTGTGGGGTACACTGATACACCCCACAACTATTGGGTGTTCCTGCCTACTAGTCAGAGGATAGTGGTACGAAAAGATTTGAAGTTCAATGAAAAGAAAGCCATGTGAGTATCACTTGAGAGGGAGCTCAAGTTGCATGCAAAGGAAGAACTTTCAGTTTCTAAGGAGGAGGAGCCTCAGATTGATGCAGAATAGCCACATGTAGAGGAGGAACTTTCAGTTCCTAAGGAGGAGGAGCCTCAGATTGATGTGGAGTAGCCACATGCAGAGGATCCGAGAGTGGATACATCCACTCATGCTGAGTCTTCCAAAGATGGGCAGAAACGCTGAAGGGAAGCTGACAGGTTGAGGCTAGATGTGTGAGAGAATGTGGGACAACCATATTCTCAATGCAGACAGAGGAGGTCACGTGAGTGGTACACTGGTTACATGGCCCTGGTTAGGGAGTGTGTAGAGTCTGAACCTTCTTCATTCGAGGAGGCAGTGCAACAACCAGTCTGGGTTGATGTAATGGTAGAGGAGTACGACTCTATCATTCAGAACAGTGTGTGGGATGTTGTCCCAAGGCCTCAGGACAAGTTAGTGGTGAGTTCTAGATGGCTTTACAAGGTAAAGCAGGCAGCTAATGGTAGTGTTGAGAAACATAAGGCAAGGTTTTTTGCCTGTGTTTTCTCACAGGTCGAGGGGATCAACTACGATGAGACTTTTTCTCATGTAGCAAGGTACTCATCTATGAGATCGATGTTGGCACTATCAGCCCAAATGGGTTGGAAGATCCATCAGATGGAAGTGAATACTATGTTCCTCAATTGGAAGATTAAGGAAGAGGTGTACATTAAGCAGCCGGAAGGTTTTGAGACCTTTGATCGTGAGTCGCATGTGTGTTGACTCAAGAGGGCTTTGTACGTGCTGAAGAAAGCACCTCATGCTTGGTACACCAGAATCGACAGCTATTTCATTGGGTTGGGCTTCACCAAGAGTGAACCAGATGCAAACCTTTAACACATCATGGTAGAAGGTAAGCCATTGATCATTATTCTTTATGTGGATGATCTGATTTTGACAGGTGATGATCAGTTGATCAAGTCTTGCAAGGAGGACCTTGCAAGAGAGTTCGAGATGAAAGACATGGGTCTTATGCATTACTTTCTAGGCATGGAAGTGTGGAAGAAGGATGGGGAAGTGTTTGTGTCTCAAGGCAAGTATGCCAATGAGATACTCAGGCGGTTCCACATGCAGAAGTTCAAGCCCATGAAGACTCCTCTAACTAGTAACTGGAGGAAGGAGGATGCTACCTCAGGTGAGGTAGTAGCTGCTACTGTTTATCGACAACTTATGGGTTCATTGATGTATCTAGTGAACACATGACTAGACTTATGCTTTGCGGTGAACCAGCTGAGTCAAGCTATGGTTCAGCCTACCAAGAGGCCAATTCACACAGGTGGCAGCATTGGACCCCAAGAGAAACTGCACAAGGAAATAGGAGGCTTGGAGCACTAAGGGAAGGCAAATGTTGTGTCTATTCAGTTTGTGAGCTGTATTGAGGGATTGTACTAAGAGCAGGATAGCTTGTGAGCTAATGCTTTGTGTAATCCAGACATATTTCCACTTGTATGATAATACAGAGATCGGGGTTTTTAGTTGAGGCTTTCCCCAGAGTATTCTTCTGTGTTCATGTGTGATTGCTTTCTCATTCTCTATTTAATGTGTTATAATTGATCTTGTTCATAATCGATTAAGCTTCCACAAGTTTGTTTGTAGAAGAAGATCAAGTATTTTGCTTTACTATATTACATTATCAAGTGATCTACAGTGGGAATTTCTACAAAAACAAGTTTTTCTTCCTATAGAATTCCAAGCTATAGGAACACGATGCTCCATATCCTTGAATATTCTCCACTTGAGTTCAACTCTGGATGACTGCAATCAAACTGGATGATGTGGAACAAGAAGCTCACGTGATGTGATCGAGCGGTTGTAGAGATTACGGAATGGATAGTTATCGGCGGTGCAGGAATCTATCTGCACTAGATCAATCTAGTACAATGATTAATAGTTTAGCTTATCAAATACTTTAGGAAAGTAAATATAAGTTACAAGAAATATTAAAGGCATGAAATCTATTTAAAATGATTAATTAATAACCTAATAAATCTTACACATGAAATATGAAGTTTATGTAGGAATAGACAATATTCTTGGACTAGTGCAGGAATGACGCGGTTTATGGAGATAAATAGAGGTTAATGATTATGGTTTTGTAATAGGAAGGGGGTAAATTTAGAGCATTTGGCCTACTAACATCCTCCCATCCCTAAGCTATTGCGTGTCCTCACACAACCTTTACCTACTACAAAAAAATCTTCAACATAGGGAGCCAACTTTCAATCTTGCACTTCGATATTGATCCCTACTTTCACTACCTTGGTCTTCTTACCTCGGGCTTTTTCAAGTTGTTCAGTAACCTTCTTGAGGCACTTGTAGCATTTAGAAGCCTGCAACTTCCATACATTACTTGAAATTTTTGTTCTTTGACCTCTTCTGCCAACTCTATCTTGCCTTGCTTCTGCTAGGTTTACTCCTTTATGATCTGGTTTAATGCCTCCAAGTCATGAATTTGTTGTTCAAGCTCTACTATCTGGTTACTCAGATAGAGGGTAGAGGTCTCTATTTCTAGCTCATTTGGTGCAAGCACCTTTTCTGCAACTGATTCAAAACATGTACCCTTATTTCCAAGATCAAAGTTGTCTTGGGAATTCAAGGTCTGCATCATAATATCACCAAGGGTTTCTGTGTCAGAAGCTTTCATGTCACCGAGGGTTTCAGTACCCTTCGCATCTAACTCATTAGGGGTTTCAATATTGTGTACATGCAACTCATCAAGGGATTTAGTACCCTGTTCAGTCAATTCATCAGGGGCTTCAGTACCCTGTTCATCAAAATTGTTGAGGGTTTCTATGTGCTGCACCTCGTCATCTACCCCCGACCCTCTGCTGGGTCTATACTTACACTCAGTGTCACACTATTCTTCTTCAACTTATGAAGGAAGGCCGGCAAGGATATGTTGTCCTCCTTCTCTACCTTTTCTTCATTCACCACAGTATGAGTTGTTACATCCATGAGAACCGAGAGGTTGTGAACTCCAGGTGGATCCTAGCCTGACTCGTCAATCAAAATCAGGGTGCTTGACTGAGCGCGACTTGTACTCAAAGAGATAGTCCTTTTCTTAGTTGAGGTCCTCGTTGCTCTTCTTTTTGTTGAGGATGGAGTTTCTTCAACAGATTTCCCCTCTGCCTGCACTTGATTGTTCTTACCTTTTGTCTTCGCGGGGCATGGGTCTCATCTTTTCTCTTCTTGCTTGAACTCTTTCCAGCTAACTCCCTTGCACTTCTTTCCTGAAATTCTTTCAAGGACACTTCCCTGGCTATTTCCTTAGCCTCCATCTCTTTCTTAACCACAATTGCAATGAGCCTGTGATGGCATAGTTTATATGCAACCTGGCTCACATCCAAGTTCTGCATTCCTCTCTCCATTTTCTCTAAACTTCAGAGTAGATAATAAGAGAAATTGATGTGTTTCCCTGATTCAAAATGCAGCAACAACCGGATATCATACATGAATGTTAATTTGTAACATCCTTCACAGGTCATAAACTTCTTTAATATGTACAGGAGGTCTTGCCATTTTCCAAGCATGGCACTGTGTGGGAGCCCTTTCTTCCAGTCGACTTTAAGTTTCCAATCGACAATAAATCGGCACCATATTTTCTTTTGGATCCTCTCCTTTTTGAACCATTGTTCCCCTACGGTTGACAAGCTTGTATCTCGTGCTATAGATAATTTAATGACCTCAAATTCTAGTAAGCCTACCTTAGCTCGGCCTCCCTCAAATGTCTTTGCAAATTCCAGAGCCACGGCCATATCGAACTCATCGAATTTCTGCAAAAATGGGAGAAATCCTGATTCTTGTAATAGTGCAAGACTATTTTTTTATTCGGTTGTCTACTCTATCTCCTTCAGAGATGATGGTTCATGTCTCATGGGCGCCATCTTTGCTTGAATCCACCTTAATTCGCTGTCACAGCCTTCGGACGATTTCAGACTCTGTAGTGCAAAGGGTTGTCAATAATTTTATGACGAAGATCCATCTGTCCACCACCTTATTCATATCTTCCATCCAATCACGTTCAATCATTAAAATCATCCCTTAGGGATGGATGCACACATGTATCAATTTGCTACGGGCACACAATGATAATTGGAGGAGGCAGAAGTTTTTACGGAGGTGGTGTAACAGTCATGGATGATCGGATTATGAGGTAAGTCTATCATGAACAAGTGATGGAGGATCTTTTGAAATGGGTGTGGGGTTTCGGGTAGATCTGCACTATCCCCCATTTGCCTCATAATTCAAATAGTATGTACTTCGGTACTTATTAAAAATATTAGACCTCAGAACTTAAAATATCTTACACTTTAAATGATTTCTCCCTAAATTAGTAAATGATAAGGCAATGTCTTAACGGAAATATAAATAATATAATGCTATGATCTATCACTTCATTATTCATTCATCTGCAAAAGTAAAAAGTAAATTTCCCAAAAAGCATTTTGTATCAAGCGCTCGTGTACTGCGTTAAACATTTTTGCATTGCATTTTCACAGTTAGGCATGTGCTTTCATTGAGCCTACTTGCACTGCAACTTGCTTGCACTGAACTTGCCTGCACCGATCATGTGCGTTCCTGCACCAGGGATTTCTATAGCGAAGAAAGAGTGGATAAAAAAATTCAGATAGAACACAGTTCTTTGGATGGACTAAAAAATTTTCCTGAATATATGGGAGAAGTTTTATTTGCCATTCTTTGGTGTTTCATGAGCATGCCTTTTGATCTAACTACATCAGATCCTGCAATCGATCCATGAGGGAACAAAGAAGTGGGAAGGGGTAATTTTCATAATGGGAAGGAATATCATAACAGGGATTCCATGAATAATACCACCAAGGGGGATAAATGAAAACAGGATGTGGAAAAAATTCAAGGGGGAAAAGAGGGATCTTATGAAATCAGATAGGGATAAGTTTTGTAGAAGAAAAATGAGGGTGATTCATTATAGGATTAAGAAAAGAAAAATAGCGGGAATTACGAAACAAGAAACTAGAAGAAAGGCATAATTTTATCATCAAGATCTGCCTGCACTGGTGCCGGAAAAAGTAAATGTAGTGGGAATTAAGTGTTTACTTGGATAAAAATTTCCATGCTAGTTACTCCAAAATTGTGTAAGGGCTTGGTTCCTTGAACCTGCTTCTTCTTGGTGACAACCATCATATCTAAAAATCAAATAACATTCCCATTTTTATTGAAATTTTGATCTTCCTACTAGCATGATGGTTTTCAAGTTGATCCTTTTGTAATCATGTCAGTCAACTAATTTACATAATTACAAGAAATAAAATTATATTGTTTTTATTTTTGTCATTTTTTGCTCTTTTTCTATTTTTATTTTTTTATTTTATTATATGAGGAAAATAAAGAATGAGATCTTCAACAGGTTGGTGTTTTCACCTACCATCTCCTTTTTAGATTTCTGTTGCAATTGCTGCATAAAATCTCCTTTAGTAAGGGGCTGAAAATACACCTTCAATCTATGCCCATTTACCAGGAACACATAATTTTGTCCATCAATAGTTTGATTTCTACCACTCGATTCTCAAACATTTTGACCACATCATAAGGTCCCATCGAGCTTGTACAGAATTTTCCTTTAAAATATTTAAATCTAGAATCGTAAAGGAGTACCCAATCACCTGGTTGGAACTGCTTCTTCTGGATAGACTTATCATGCCACTTCTTGCACTGCTATTGAACCAATATGTTATGCTGAACAACATCCCTTTAAAATTCATCTAACTCGTTCAACTGTAGAAGACACTGATGTTGTGCTTCAGAGAGATCTAGCCCCCAATTGGTCTGCAGTCCTGAAAGTCTTGATCTAGAACTCTATCGATAAGAGGAGTTGTTTCCTGTACACCATCTCATATGTTGTGTGTCTCGTGTTGTTCCTCCAAGTGGTTTGGTATGCCCACAAGGCTTCCGGTAATTTGTTAGCCCAATCCATTATATGGATATTTACTGTCTTTATGAGGATGGACTCAATCACCTTGTTTGTGGACTCCACCTGACCATTTTCTTGTGGGTGATATGGTGTAGATTTCCTGTGCCATATTTTTTACTGCTCCATCACACATTGTACCATATTAGAAATAAACTGTAGACCATTGTCAAAAACAATTTCTCTAGGCACACCAAATCTATAAAGATTTCAATAAAGAGAAAATCAACAACAACTTTGTCAGCAGCAAAAGAAATAGATTTAGCTTCTACCCATTTTGTAATGAAATCTGCACAAACCAAAATATGCTTTTTATTTAATGACATTGGATTTATTGGTCCTACAAAATCAATGAACCATTTTTCAATAGGTTCAATCATAACCTCAGGAAATAAAGGCATTTAATTGGTTTGATTAGGTTGGTCAGTTCGCTGATAGCTATCACATCACTTGAAATATTTTTTGGCATCCCTAAACAAGGAGGACCAAAAATAGCCAGCTCGTAACACTTTGTATGCAGTCCTCTTATCAGTGAACTGACCTCCGCAAGGTTTTTCATGGGCATATTTTAAGATATCAAACACTTATTCCTCTCTCACACATCTACGAATAATAAGATATGGTCCAGTAGCATGTGATTATGCATGGATAACACAAACATCAACATCTTCTTTTTTCTCATTTTGCATTCTTAACATTTCTACTTGTTCACGTAGATTACTAAAGATTTAATTTTTTTAAGTTATCCAGAAAAATTCTATGTTTAGCTTGACTTACCAATATTAATGTTTATTTACTTACTCTTGCCCTTCATCTTTATATGTGCTTGCAGATTTCACAAATTTCTTCAAATGGTAATTGGTATACATCACCTCTACTCATGAGATCAAGGATATCAATGCACTCATCCCTAAGTGTTATAAGTAAGATGGTTTTTAGCATGGAAAAGCCTAAATGATGTATTTTTTCTTGCTTAACATTATAAATGAATCTCTCTATTAGATCCTCAAGGCTCTCATCTTCTTTTTTATTCATTATAAATATTTCTTATTTAAGATCACGATATTTATATTTTTCTAGAAATATCTTTTGCATATAATTCCATGATCTTATTGAACTATTCCCTAATATCATGAACCATTTAAGAGCTTTATCCTTCAATATTGCTAGAAACAATCTAAATTTTTGAGTGTTTAATAAGTAGCCATAAGATCTACAAAGGATTTCAAATTCAAAGAGAAATGTTTCCAGATCCTCTGACCTCATACCATGGAAGCTTGGAAGGGAAGATGGAGGGATGTTTTTCATATGAACACTGATATCAATATATTGAATGGTAAATCTAAGAGGATCTTCCTCATTGTCATCATCTCCATTAATTTCTTCTACCTTCTATGCCAGCTCTTCTTCTTCAACCTGCAAAAGTGAATGGAGATGTGGTTCTTACTACACCATGTGATCAAATGAGGGGGTTTGATGTTGGAGAAGTAATTTTGTTTTCATAAAAAAATTTGAATAACAATGTTAATGCAATGCAATATGACTAATTTTTTTTTTTTTTGCAAAATGTATAAGAAATGAATCAACTAAGGAAGAAAACAATGCATACATCGACACCTCCCCAACAACGGTGCCAAAAAGTGATGAGCCTTGGTATTTTAACAAGAATGTTGCAACTCCCAAGGATACCAACTTAAATGATCAACCTGGGGTTCGTACAAACTTAATAGGTGACAGCACTATATGTGCAACATACAATGTGTCCTTCTTTCATTGATCTTATGCAATGAAGTGAATAACATGAAATCAAGCCTAAACTAATTGAAAAAATGGAAATTTTGTTCTATTTGTAGGAAATGGAAAGAATGTTTTCCTTAGTTGCATAAATGTAAATATTAGTGATCCAAGTGGCTCTAAACATGCTTAGAATTCAGAATTGGCTATGGAAAAGTTCAAAAATCAAAGTTATCGGATTTCACCCAAACTAGAACTAAATCATAATACTCATCATCCTGATTCCAGTGGTGTAAACAACACTGAAATCTGTGTTTGTATGCTCAAGATATTTGTGGTCAAATTTCAGGTCAAACTTGGCCAAGTGGTAGTGACTAACGAGGCAACAATTTGGAATTTTCTAGTGCATGGAATCGACCGTCAAAAAGGGCGAATTCGTCACCTCTTTAAAATCATCGGTAACCCTTAAAAAATGGTTGATTTTTTTTAATAGTATTTTCTAAATTTAACAATAAAATAAAATAAAATTGTTTGGGCCGATTGGCCGACAGTCAAATCTAGCCAACGAGGCACCAAATGCACACCACAACAAACATTAAAAATTAAAATGTGTGCTGAGTAATCAACGTTGAATGAGTAATATATATATATATATATATATATATATTATATTATATATATATATAATATATATATATATATATATATATACTATATATATTATATATATATATTATATATAATATTATATATATATATTGATATTGGTCATTTAATTCAAAAATCGATCGCCATTTAAGCCGAGGCCAATTGGGATCAAACCCGCCTGACCATTGGCCAGCTCACCCCATGGGTGACCCCACACTAAACATACACAACATCCCACCATATCATCCAACCCATAAACATAACAGTTACGTAACCACCGTAATGCATAACATTAAATGTCAATCACCTGTGACATTCAAACTTAACCTTTTGTACTGTTATTTTAAACATAAAAACAAAACGATGTTATGTAATACAGTTTTAGAATTGACAGCTGAGGTAAACAATGTTGATCGTTCTTCAAATTTATTTTCGCATGACACTATTTCTGTTGGAAGCCTTGAGGTGCCCATTTCGAGAACTAGTATGAGACTCCTTACTAAGATGCAGTATAAATGAGGAAGATTTAGTGTCAATGACCAAAGAATGACTCAACCATTGGAGGTTGTACAAAGATCTCGATTTGCAGGTTTGGGATACACTAAAAGAGAGTTTTCAAAGGCAAGAGGGAAAGCATCCTTTCCATTTCATACAAATAGAGCAAAATTTTCATTTTTGCAATTAGTTTAGGCTTGATTTCATGTTATTCACTTCATTGCATAAGATCAACAAAAGAAGGACACATCGTATGTTGCACATATAGTGTTGTTACCTGTTAAGTTTGTACAAACCCTAGGTTGATGATTTAAGTTGGTATCCTTGGGAGTTGCAACATTCTTGTTAAAATACCGAGGCTCGTCACTTTTTGGCACTGTTGTTGGGGAGGTGTCGATGTATTCATTGTTTTCTTCCTTAGTTGATTCATTTCTTATACTTTCCGCAAAAAAAAAAAAAACCATATTGTATTGCATTAACATTCTTATTCAAAAAAATTTATGCAAACAAAATTACTTCACTAACATCAAACCCCCCTCGTTTGATCACATGGTGCAGTAAGAACCACATCTCCATTCACTTTTGCAGGTAGAAGAAGAAGGGCTGGAAAATAAGGTAGAAGAAATCAATGGAGATGATGACAATGAGGAAGATCCTCTTAGATTTACCATTCAATATATTGGTATCAGTGTTCATATTAATAGAATCCCTCAATCTTCCCTTCCTAACTTCCATGGTGTGAGCCTAGAGGATCCGACAACATCTCTCTTTGAATTTGAAATCCTTTGTAGATCTTACGGCTACTTATTAAACACCCAAAAATTTAGATTGTTTCTAGCAAGATTGAAGGATAAAGCTCTTAAATGGTTCATGATATTAGGGAATAATTCAATAAGATCATGGAATTATATGCAAAAGATATTTCTAGAAAAATATAAATATCGTGATCTTAAATAAGAAATCTTTATAATGAATAAAAAAGAAGATGAGAGCCTTGAGGATCTAATAGAGAGATTCATTTATAACTTTAAGAGGGGAAAAATAAATTATTTAGTCTTTTCCATGCTAAAAACCATCTTACTTAGAACATTTAGGGATAAGTGCATTGATATCCTTGATCTCATGAGTAGAGGTGATGTATACCAATTATCATTTGAAGAAATTTGTGAAATATGCAAGCACATATAAAGATGAAGGGCAAGAGTAAGTAAATGAACATTAATATTGGTAAGTCAAGCTAAACTTGGAAATTTTCTAGATAACTTAAAAGAATAAAATCTTAGTAATCTAAGTGAACAAGTAGAAATGTTAAGAATGCAAAATGAGAAAAAAAAAGATATTGATATTTGTGTTATCCATGCATAATCACATGCTACTAAATATTTCACGATTGATGGAATTTCACCAAGAAGAAAATGGAGCAAGTCAATCACAAAAGTAGCTCCCTTATGTATCTCCAAGAGGAACATGGTAGCCTACTCAACTTGGTAATACAAGATCTAATTCAAAATTTCAAGGTTATGCACATCCATCTTGAAGTAATTGGAACACTCACTTTCCTTGGCAACCTTGGCCATCTCAACCCCGAAAACAGTCTTGGAAACAAGGTTGGTATGGACCTTATGGAAGAAATCCAAAATATCCTCCTCAATATCCTCCATACCCAACTCCATTCTATCCCTACCATCCACCTCCACCACAACCATAACCTCAACCACATCCATCTAAAATATACACTCCCACTCAACTACTTGTACAATCATTTTCAAACCCAAACAATCTAGTGACTCAACCCACTTACAATGTTGAGGTATAATACTTCCAAAAAACTCCTCTTGATATGAATGGTATTCACATTAGATTGGGAAGTGTATTGCAAAAAATAGATTCTCTTGATTCTGTTGAAGAATAAGATCAAAAGAAAAAGATCCAGAGGATACCAAGGAATCATGGGCCAGATTCAATGGAGAGCAATCAATGGATCCTAAGAATGAAGAACTTATGTTATGTTTATCATCAAATTCTTTATGTGTTCAAATGACTAATCGAAAAAAAGAAGAAGATTTGAGTGTCAGGGTAGAAGAGGACATACAAATTGATCCAAATGTGCAAGTGAACCAAGTCCATCACAACTATATTAGAATCTTGCTCCAGACAGTCACTAAGTTGCAACAACACACTCTTCATCAACAATTCCTGATCTCATCTCACTCAAAGCAATTGGTCTCTCATATTTAGGTACATGTCAAAGAATATCATTCGAGCCGACACTCGATTTTATCTTTCATCTTGATATGCACATGTCTCCATTGGAAGTATTTATATACTTGATAGATATTTTATTTTTTCAAGTAGAGTAGGATAGAATAATAAAAGAAAAAAAGGAAAAAAAATGAAAGGAAAATAAGAGAAAAAAAGTCTCAGGTGAAAACATCCTTTGAGGCACCTAATATTGGCTTACTAATTGAAAACCTCTTTGAGGTGGTCAGTGGGGTAGAAATAAAAAAGAGAAACAAAGAAAATATCCTACGTGAAAACCTCCTTTGAGGCACCTAGGTAGACCTACTAGCTGAAAAGCTCATTGAGGCAGCTAGTAGGCCTAGGAAAAAAAATAAAAAAATGAAAATAAAAAAAATTACTTTCTCCATGTTTCTCTCTCTGATGAATTCAGGTGCTCTCCAAAATTTGCAAGAAACAACACCAATTCAGCACCAAAAGAAAACAAACTAATAAAAAACCTAGCTAAACAAATTTGAACTTGGGCTTTCTCCTCCTTTGCCCATATGCTCCAATAGGACCAAGTCCATGTCAATCCATCACTGTCACCCATTTCCAATATCTAACCATCATTCCCAAGCCTTTCCCATTCATTTTCCTCGGTGTCCTAAAGTGCTACAAGAAAGTTTTGTTTTGCTACAGGATTGTCAAAATACACAAGGTTGAAATTGTTTTGACCATATATCAAAACCCATGCAGATTTTTACTGAGTTGTTTAATGGGGAGATTCATACAGATGATGGTAAAATTATCAAGAAATTTGAACAAATACCAGTGCATACTTTTCAAGAAATTAGCCCCCGTCACCTACATCCATTTTTCATTTATATCGAGATTCGTGCATCCATTGGCCAATATTTTTTATGGTGAGATGAACAAGGATGATGGTAACACGCTATAAAAATTAAGGTCAATCCAATCTACCACTTGAGAGATATGGGTTAAGCAAGGTTTCTACAAGATTACACAGAGTGCTACATGATTGACCAAAATTGCTACAGGATTCTGATCAACATTGAGAGAGGAGTCAGATCTTAAGTTTTCCTTGGCGGAATGAAAATATAAGTCCGCCACAACACCATAATCAATCCTCCACACCATTTAGTCACTTCTCCAATAAAAAAATAGACATTTTCCATAACAAAAGGTATATCTTTCACCACATCATCCACCTTTCCTATCACCACAAAGCTCTCTGTCATGGATATTTAACATCCTTATAAATTATCAAAACTTTCTGAAGTGATATTGGGAAATATGAGAGGTCTTAGTATGGTTTGTGTCACTGCTATAGGAAGAAACACAACCTTGTAGTAGTTTTCACATCTCATGTAGGACCAAAACTAAAGAACTAGATCTAGAAGTCAATCACCGTGGAGCATTAGAGGATTTAAAACCATGATCTGGAGAGCTATAGGACCTCCTATAGGGTGCTACAAGATTATCATCAAAGAAGAATAAGAAAGCATGTAGTAGATCAAATAAAGTGATTTTTGAAGTAGTAAAGCCTTGAAGTAGAAGACCACAGATACAAGCTCCAAAGTGTATTTGATTACCGAACAACCAACACCATCTGATCCAAAGAAGAGCACCTAAATCTAGAAATACATGAATCATCAAATTTCAATCAGCAAAGAACATTTTAAAAAACTGTATTTTCTCAAAGAAATTGTAAGGAGAAAGGAAGACAAAGAAATAACATCTTAGAAGACATTCAAAAGAAGCCTCATCCATTTCCATATATGTCATGCAAACAAATAAATCAACACATCACAAAGAAACCACCAAGGAGGTACATGTATGCACTATCCTTCACCTCCCCTGTGAAGCATATTATTGTTAAAAAACTTATTTTCAATGCACATTAGAGAAGGTTTTATAGGCTGAAGGTGGCCAAAAAAGAAAAAATTTCAAAAAATACCACTATCTGTAGAAATTCCCACTATAGATCAATAGATTATGCAATAGACTAAAGCAAAATACAAGATCTACTTCTACAACAAACTTTGCGGAAGCTTAATCGAATTGAGCAAGATCAATGAGAACACATATAATTGAGAATAAGAAATCAATCATACATAACACAGAAGAAATAACCCAGGGAAAGCCTCAGCCTAAAACCCCAATCTCTGTATTATCATACAAGTGGAAATATGTTCGAGTTACAAAAAGAATCAGCTCACAAGCTATCCTGCTCTCTCTGCAATCAAAACAATACTACTCATAGATAGTCAAAGGCTCTCACAACCTTCTCCTCTTCCCTCCAAGCCTCCTATTTCCTTGCGCAGTTTTTCTTGGGGTCCAGTGCTTCCACTTGTGTGAATTCCCACCTCACACTGCTCACTTGGCTTAGAAATAACTGCACAAACTTGAAGGAGATAATTCCTTCTGCATGGATGAGTTTCCTATATAGGAAAAATCCTCCAACTTATAGTACATTGTCCCTTCCTTTGATCTCAACTGAGTCTCTTTCTCAACTGACATGCACGAGTTATTTATGAGAGAATATTCAGTTATCTGAAGTGCAACAGTTACATGCATGCAAGCATTAACTAACTGAACTCACAATTAATTCAACAAACTGTTTGAATTAATCTAACTAGACTTGACTCAGTTAACTAAACCAACTAATTACAACTCAATATTACAACTCATCCTTATCTCTTTAACTAATGGATAAATTTCTCAATCAATGGAGAAATTGTTGCATGTCTCCACATAGACTTCATTTTTTATTTTCTACAACTAATTAACTCAAGATGAATTAATTAATTATTTTACAAACAATTGCTAAGATCAAATTCAAATTTTACTTCTCAATTTTAGTTCAGGGACTAACTAAAATTGGAATCTAAGCCGAAATTCTATTTATAGCAATGCTATTTTTAACACTTCCATTTTTCATTCCATGTTGTTATGTCCAACACTGCTATCTAAAATGCTATTTATAGTAGTGCTATTTTTAGCACTTCTATTTTTAGCATTTCTTGCTTCTATTTTCAACACTCCCTCTCAACAAGAAAGGCATTCAACTCGAACCCGATCCTGAACCTTTGGAATTTTATGCATGCAACACTTCTACCAAGTGTTGTTGCTCCAGCAACTCTAGAAACAAAAAAACTCCCAACTAACCTTTTTGTTGGGCTAGAAACATCCTCTGATGCTGAAGATCCCTCCGCCGCTGACAAGTGCTCCCTCTGTGACCTTTGAGTTGTTGTAATACTCCATGCATCTCACACCATTGCACACCTCTCTGTGCCAATCTGCACTGGTGCAACACTCCCGTGCCTCTCGCATTGTTGCAGCCTGCTAGCTTTGCATTGTCTTGGGAATCCCGCACTGTAGCTCTCTCTGCCACTCCATCCGCATATGTCTCTACCCACTCAGCCAGTTCTGCTACTCCTCATCGAGGCTTCCATACCAAGGTCTAATCAAAGAAGTTGGGTACCTCAATGATCCTGCCCCTATTCCAGCCTTCTTGGGACTATCACTCCACATCGCCCCACCTCTGACCTGGAGGTATGGATGCATTTGATCCCTCTACCCACTTGGCTCGAAATTTCCCCCTATTGGAGGCCTCTACATGAGTAGATGTCTCTACTTGATCTCCTCTTGGCTTCTCTAGTTGTGGCTGCTCCACAACCTCCTGAAGTTGCTTCACCAATTGTGGCTCCTCCACAATTGTCTGAGACTTCTTTTGGCACTGCATGTTGAGAGGTAATTTACTCTCCCTCTCAGCCATCAAGTCTCCATCAGTTGCCCTGCTTCTCAAGGCTTTGCATGCATCTTGAACCTCAAGAGCATACAAGTTCTTGACTCGTGAACCAATCTGCTTCACTAGTCTCGTGGTGATGTGTCGAAGGAAAACCTTTCCCTTACTGAAGACTACATCATAGCCTTTGTCTTCCAACATTGCGATCAACACCAAATTTTTCCTCAGTCCTGGTACATACTTGACATTGGTCAAGGTAATGCAAGCTCCATGCTCCCTCTGAAATCAATCATGCCTACACCTGAGACACTATACTCTTCATCATTTCCCATCGCTATGAGTATCTGGAGATCTTTCTCCTCCAAGGTACTAAACAAACTCTTATCACCGGTCATGTGGAAAGAAGCTCCACTGTCAAGAAACCAACCACATCCCACCATGGATGAAACCATGCATGCGAAGAGGGTGAAATCCAACTCGAACTGTGAGGCAAATGCCTCACCTTCAGATCCTTCCTTAGATCCCATCTTGGATTTCTTTAGTGGACAATTTGTAGCAAAATGCCCCACCTCATGACAACGAAAGCATCACACTTTCAATTTGTCAAACTTCTTCCCACCATGGGAAGAACTCGATTTGGGATGAGAATCCTTCTCCTTCCCTTTCTTTGCCTTACTCGCTAAGGCAAAATTTTCTTCATCCTCCTTAGATGGAGAAGATCCATCTCTAGTGCTTCTTCTTATCTCCTCCTGCATCAGATCCGACTAAAGTCGTTCCCAATCTGGCAGTTTTTCTCTTCCATTTACCGAGTCTTGGTAGCTATGCCAGCTCTTAAGAAGACCAAGGAGCACAAGACTCACCACATCATCATCGATGGTCGTGATCCCTACACTTCTAAGCTCATCCCTGCAGGTGGTGAGCTTGTTCAGATATGTAGAGATCGTGTCACTCTTTTCACACTTGATTTTCCGAAGCTTGTCTTTTAGCACCAGCTTCCTCTGATCACTGCTATTTTGATATAGATCTTTAAATGTTTTCCACATCGAAAACGGTGTCTCCTTCTCATGGAGAATCGAGACTATGTTGTCTCGAACTCCCTCCAAAAAGATTCTCCTTGCTTTAGCCACACATTTCTTCCATTCCGCCAATTGAGTAGCATCAGTTGGCTTGGGGACTTCTTGATCAATGAAGTCCTTTAGACTGTTATCCTCTAATACTGCTTCCATGTGATCCTTCCAGGCTATATAATTCGAGCTGCCATCAAGGGCATACTCGAGCCTTAAACCGCTGAATGCCATTGGTGAAATTTAGAAGTGATAAGAACTCGATTTCTATATTCAGGAACCTCAAACTTCAAACTTCTCCCTTCTTGTATACTATTCTTCACTTTGATCACCTTTGCTTTGATACCATGTAGAAATTCCCACTGTTGATCAATAGATTATGCAATAGACTAAAGCAAAATACAAGATCTACTTCTACAACAAACTTTGCGGAAGCTTAATTGAATTGAGCAAGATCAGTGATAACACATATAACTGAGAATGAGAAATCAATCACACATAACGCAGAATAAATAACCCGGGGAAAGCCTTAGCCTAAAACCCCAATATCTGTATTATCATACAAGTGGAAATATGTTAAAGTTACAAAAAGAATTAGCTCACAAGCTATCCTGCTCTCTCTGCAATCAAAACAATACTGCTCATAGAAAATTAAAGGCTCTCACAACCTTCTCCTCCTGATCAGAAAATGATCCTTGATGAATTTTTAATGCTCAAAAATGAAAGTCAAAGGATACTCTTGGAAATAGTCTTGTTGCATAGATCTCTTTATTCTGAATCTAATGCAATTTGAATGGACCAAAACGGACTCCAAATGAAGGAGTTATTGTAAAAAGAAAATTGCTGAATGTCCTTAGAAAAGGAGGCATTTCTTATTAAATGGGACTTAAGGGAAAATATGTGTTCCTTAAGGAAATATCGCATCAGAAAGGTTCCAAAGGGAGGACTTAAACCAAAGGCTGAAGAATCCCCAAATTTCGATCTCTGACATATTACATCAGAGGAAGGCCTCCATTCGATATCAGAACCCCTAGTGAGTCGATTTGCGATATGTCGATATTGCGATGTGCGATTTGCGATTGCGATGATGCGGGTTGGCGGATTAGTGATCGACGATATATATATCGTATCGGAGTAGTCCATGGGATGTTGTATAGGCCTCGGACCATTGTGACTTGTGATTGCTATCAGGCCTATAAAGCAATTGTGATGGATTATGGACCGTCGGATTGGGAGCCAGATGAATGGTCAAGAATTGATCACTAGTCGCATTTCAGAGGTGTCAAGTGGCAATGTACGATGAGGCAGCGACTTGTGATAGTGCGATGAGTGATGAGGCGATCACATATTGATTGTTGGATTGCGAGCTTGATCGAACGGTGGAGGATTAAAGGCAGAATATTGCATCGCTATGGTCTTAAGTTCATGAACCGAGGCTCCTGCTTGTTGCGATTGTGATATGCGACAAATGTACGGACCCGAAAGGATTATAGATTCGGCTAAATTTCATTTGAGTTCTGGCTTTAGGCTCACAGTTGGGTTTCCTTGAAGTTTTCCCATGTATTCCATTATTTGGTTATGTTTCGGGATTTATGCCAGAGGAAGGCTGAATGGTTGGGTTACCTGCGCCTGCTGTTCCTTTCATTTGTAAACTAATTCTTTTAATGAATAGTCACTTCATGCTTTAAGCATTTTTGGTAATAGAACGTGTTATAAAACACAATGAACCCAGAGATTCTCTTAGAGTGACGAAGGATAACCACCAGAGGTTGGGAGGCAGAGCCAGAGCGCTTAACAGAGAGAAGCCACCAGAGGTTGGAGGCAGTGCCTAAATGATTCAGTGAAGTATCAGACAACAAAGAGATCGAAGGATCAAGTTGTTGCTGGTGTCTGTTGTGCAGAAGATAGAAGAAGGAATTCCAGAGATAGTGCAGAATTCTGAGGGAGTCAGAGAAGCCAGAAGCTCAAGAAGCTCAGAGCACTGACTGAAAGAATTAGTCTAGAGAAGCCTAGATCTGTTTGCAGCTAAAGGATAGCCAGGGGTAAGATGGCATTCTAAGCCCATTGGTTCAGTTGTAAACCTATGGAGTTGAGTCAAAGACTTGTAAAGAATTCAAGCCATAATCCCAAAGAGCCTAGTCAAGTTGATTAGAGCTCAAGGAGATGTATCCCAAGATATTAGGGTGAATTCCATGCTATATTGTTGTCTTATGTGTTTTCTTATTTAATGCATCATATTTGCTATCATATGTTTAAATATCAGTGGAAGCAAATGAACTCAAGCACTTGAATAGTTAAAGGAAAACAAAGCATACACCTATTTCCAGTTCTTTTAATTCTGCAAATTATCAATCATAGGCATAGATCTTGGAAATTGTTTAAGCTTTGGAGTGGTAGAGATTCTTGTAGGTTGACAAGAAGCCTTTAGGTCCCGATTTCAGTTCAGGTGGTATCAGAGCTAGTTATATCAGAGCTGGTTATATCATAGTAAGTTATACCAGAGCAGGTTGTATCATGAAGCAAGTTGTATCATGATGCAAGTGGTATCAGATCAGAATGCTTGATTGAAAAAGCAATCTATATGCTTGTTTGACTTGAAAGGTGTTCAAATAGTCAAATTCTTCTATTTGATTGTTTGTAAACTGACTATTGTTTGAGTTGCAAAGGTTCAGGGAAAGATATTGATAGCTAAGTCTAGGAGAGGACAAGAAGGAAGAAGGGCTAAAGGCATTCTTCTTATCCCAAAGGACCTCAAGGAAATCCTTGAAGCACAAGAGGTTGTTGCAAAAGGTTGCTTGAATAAACTCTTTGTTAATCTTTTTTGAAGTTCTTTTGTTCATTTTGATAATGACTACTTCTACAAGTAAGTCCTCAAATTCTTCCTTCATCACAAGATTCTTTGATGAAGACATGAAGCAAGACTTGTTCATCTTGATGGATATGCTGAGAGAAATGTATGAGGATGGAAGGAAGAGAATCATACTTTGAGAGCAGTTGAATTCCATGAAGGAAGAGAAGCAATTGCTTTCTGAAAAATTGCAGGAAATGGAGAGGCAACTTCATATTGCAAATATGAACCTGAAAAGGATGCATGAGTTGGAGACATAGCTCCTTGTTGCCAAAGAAGCCTTGGTCAAGTATCAGCTTGAAGAAGAGGTAAACAATTCCAATTTGCCTTCAATTTCCTCTAAGAATGTTTATATTGGTTCTTTTGAAAAACATACCAGAGGTGTAGGGTCCAAGTTAATGTCCAAGATGGGCTATGAAGGAAAAGGATTGGGCAAACATGCACATGGTATTGTTGAGCCAATAATGGTCGAGGAAATGTCTAAGTATTTGGGTCTTGGCTATGGACAATATTATGGAGAAAGTTCCAAAGCTGCCATGAAAACAATTGAAACAATTCCTAGAAGGATTATCATGTCAGGTCTTCTACCTCAGAAGTGTAAAGATTGTATTCATGGGGAATGCAATAGCTTAAAACATCATTTGCAGGAAGAAGGTGTTCATAAGCATACACTTGAACCAGAGAGTTGTGGAAACTCTGAAACCATTGAAGAGGTTGATGGTGTTACAAAGGGAGCTGCTTCTTCATTCAATTAACGTCCTCATGAAGGTAATAAAGGTGAAAGAGAAAGGTATAAATCTGGTTATAATCATATTCCTTTTGATTGTGTAAAGCATGGTAAATTTCCGTATAAGCATGGGAAAAGAATTGCATGTTCCTTTTGTGGTTTGGATAACCATAGTGTTTCTAGATGTTGGAAGAGAATGGCCGCATACAAGAAACTTTTGAAGGAAAAGAAGAAAAAAGCCAAAGGTCCATTATACAAGGCAAATCATACTGTTGAGAAGATGCACATGCGTTGCACTTATTGCCATAAGCAAGGACACATTGCTAAAAAGTGTTGGACTCTGAATCCAACAATGCTTCCATGACACTTGAAGAAGGTGGAAAGAGAGAATGGAAAGAATGGAAAAGAAGTTTACATAATTGATGTGTTTCAGGATGATTCACATGTTGATGATGATGTGCAGACAAAGGAAACACCTTTGAAATTGATTGGTAAGAAATGGTTAGAGTTCTTATCCAATTAAAGGTTACATGTCTATTGATTTAATGCATCTATTTTCTAATAGAATGCAGGTTGTAGGGTTTTACGAAGAAGGTGAATGGAAAAGTTGAGTATGTAGACTCCCTTTATTGCAGATAAATCATTTTCATTTCAGCTTTCAAAGTACAGTGTACTTAAGTGAAAGTTGAAGGATGAAATGCATGCATAAGAATGATGTGCATAAACACAGGGATGTTGATGTTTCCCTTGTATTTGAACATCTATGTGTGATTAACTTGAAGGGTTGATTACTTTGTTGTAAACATGCATGTAAGGTTTTGTGCACTTGTTATCTAGTCAATCATTTGTATGCAGATGTAAAGACATGGAGGTAATTCACAAGATGTGAAATTTGTTTCTTTTGTTGAAGCAAGAGTTTAGGCCATTTAGTTTTGTTTGTGATTCTATTGTTCTTGACAAGATGTCAATAGAACATTTTTGTAACAGGTACAAATGTAACTTTTTGTGAAGAATATGTAACTTCACATTGATTTGAGACACCTTGGATCAATGATCAAGGAAGAGAAGTTCAAACTACCTTCTGTAACCTTCTTAACAGGAGTTCTGCATGAAGTCAAGGAGGAAGACAGTTCTTAACTGGAGGACCAGCACATCCAGGAAGGAAAGTGTTGACTATCTTCGAGCTTTTGCTCAGAGGCACTAGCTATGCAAGGCAAGTGTATGGAGGCTGAAAGAAGAGGGTGTTGTTACTCTCATCTACTGTTTAGATCAGTATATCAGTCTTTTGGGGTCCAAAAGATTTCCAATGGGTAGGCGTGATTAGAAAATGATCCTTGATGACTTTTTAATGCTCAAAAATGAAATTCAAAGGCTACTCTTGGAAATAGTCTCATTGCATAGATCTCTTTATTCTAAATCTAATGTAATTTGAATGGACCAAAACGGAACTCTGGATGAAGGAGTTATTGTAAAAACAAAATTGCCCAATGTCCTTAGAAAAGGAGGCATTTCTTATTAAATGGGACTTAAGGGAAAATATGTGTTCCTTAAGGAAATATCGCATTGAAAAGGTTCCAAAGGGAGGACTTAAACCAAAGGTTGAAGAATCCCTGAATTGTGATCTCCGACATATCGCATCGGAGGAAGGCCTCCATGTGATATTGGAACCCCATGTGAGCTGATTTACAATATGCCAATATTGTGATGTGCGATTTGCAATTGCAATGAAGCGGGTCGGCGGATCGGCGATTGGCAAAACATATATCGCATCAGAGTAGTCCATGGGATGTTGTATAGGCCTTGGGTTGTTGCGACTTGTGATTGTGATCAGGCCAATAAAGCGATTGCAATGGATTATGGACCGTCAGATTGGAAGCTAGATCAATGGTCAAGAATTGATCGCTAGTCGCATTTCGGAGGTGTCAAGTGACAGTGTGTGATGAGGCAGTGACTTGCGATAATGCGATAAGCGATGAGGCGATCACATATTGACTATTGGATCGTGAGCTTGATCGAAAGGTGGAGGATTAAAGGCGGAATATCGCATCGCTATGGTCTTAAGTTCATGAACCGGGGCTCTTGTTGCGATTGCAATATGCGACAAATGTAAGGACCCGAAAGGATTATAGATGCGGTTGAATTTCATTTCAGTTCCAGATTTAGGGTCACGGTTGGGTTTTCGTGAAGTTTTCCCGTGTATTCCATTATTGGGTTCTATTTCGGGATTTATGTCGGAGGAAGGCCGAACAGTTGGGTTGCCCAGGTCTACCATTCCTTTCATTTGTAAACTGATTCTTTTAATGAATAGTCGATTCACGCTTTAAGTGTTTTTGGTAACAGAACATGTTATAAAACACAATGAGCCCAGAGATGCACTTAGAGGGATAGAGGATAACCACCAGAGGTTGGGAGGCAGAGCCAGAGCGCTTAATAGAGTGAAGCCACCAGAGGTTGGAGGTAGCGCCTAAATGCTTCAGTGAAGTATCAGACAGCAAAGAGATCGAAGGACCAAGCTGTTGCTGGTGTCTCTTGTGCAGAAGATAGTAGAAGGAATTCTAGAGACAATGTAGAATTCTGAGGGAGTCAGAGAAGCTAGAAGCTCAAGAAGCTCAGAGCACTGACTGAAAGAATTAGTCTAGAGAAGCCTAGATCTGTCTGCAGCTAAAGGACAGCCAAGGGTAAGGTGGCATTTTAAGCCCATTGGTTCAATTGTAAACCTATGGAGTTGAGTCCAAGACTTGTAAAAGAATTCAAGCCATAATCCCAAAGAGCATATTCAAGTTGATAAGAGCTCAAGGAGATGTAGCCTAAGATATTAGGGTGAACTCCATGTTATATTGTTGTCTTATGTGTTCGCTTATTTGCTGCATCATATTTACTATCATATGTGTAAATATTAGTTTAAGAAAATGAACTCAAGCACTTGAACAGTTAAAGGAAAACAAAGCATACACCTATTTCCAGTTCTTTTAATTCTGCAAATTATCAATCATAAGCATAGATCTTGGAAATTGTTTAATCTTTGGAGTGGGAGAGGTTCTTGTAGGTTGACAAGAAGCCTTTAGGTCCCCATTTCAGATCACCTCTGCCCTCCAAGCCTCCTATTTCCTTGTGCAGTTTTTCCTGGGGTCCAATAATTCCACTTGTGTGAATTCCCACCTCACACTATTCACTTGGCTCAGAAATAACTGCACAAACCTGAAGGAGATAATTCCTTCTGCATGGATGAGTTTCCTATATAGGAAAAATCCTCCAACTGATAGTACATTGTCCCTTCCTCTAATCTCAACTGGGTCTCTATCTGAACTAACATGCATGAGTTATTTATGAGAGAATATTCAGTTATCTGAAGTGCAACATTGCATGCATGCAAGCATTAACTAACCGAACTCACAATTAATTCAACAAACTGTTTGAATAATTCTAACTGACTGACTCAGTTAACTGAGCCAAACTAATTACAACTCAACTATTACAACTCATCTCCTTATCTCTTTAACTGATGGATAAATTCCTCAATCAATGGAGAAACTGTTGCATGTCCCCACATAGACTTCATGTTTGATTTTCTACAATTAATTAATTCAAGATGAATTAATGAATTATTTTACAAACAGCTGCTAAGATCAAATTCGAATTTTACTTCTCAATTTTAGTTCAGGGACTAACTAAAATTGGAATCTAACCCAAAGTGATATTTTTAGCACTTCCATTTTTCATTCCTTGTTGCTATGTCCAACACTAGTATCTGAATGCTATTTATAGCAATGCTATTTTTAGCATTTCTTGTTGCTATTTTCAACACTATCTTCATTTACGAGTCCTCTTCAAAAGGGTACTCTTGATTTTTCAATTTATTTAAATAGTTGAAAAAAAACTTACGGAGACACATGTTTGTTCAAAATACAATTGAAATATTACTTTGCCAACTTTAAAAAATAATAAAAAATATAAATTTGCATAAAAAATAATTTTTAATATGAAAAACTTAGCTCTCCTCGTGTAGATCATGCTTATATAATTATAAATATATATATATATATATATATATATATAGACTAAGTTATGCTACGTGAAAACATGCATACCTCTTAAGATGTGTGAAAAATTGAAATGACAAGAATTTCATTTAATGGAAAATTTACATATTATACGACACTAATTTGCAAAAATATCGTTAGGACAACAACATAATTCTCGACAATTTTTCTTTTTATTCTAAACCAAAATTCATAATCTTTATATGAATTTTGAGATATTTTTCAATAAAAGAGGAAAAACTTGAAATTTCATTGCCACATTTGGCCTAAAAGTGTAACCCATCTTCATGCATTTAACCTATAGATCTATGGTCCCATAATGAATCAATCCTATGATTTAGTGCATGTGGATCCCTATATGTTTGGTATGTTTCCTCTGCACTGGATCTCTACAAAACTTTAGTGTACTCTGATTATCACACCATATGACAGTCAGGTGATGGACAATGATACCAATATTGGAAAGGAAATACTATAACTAAATAGCTTGATTGGCAGCGTTGACTGCTCCTCTACACTCGCCCTATGCTAATGATAAAGTAATGTCACCCTGCTTCTTGTGTGACCAACAAATGGGGTCAAATCCCAAAGCTGGAAGTGGACTCCTTCTTTGGAAATGGATTTGGAGGAACAAGTTATCATTTTGGAAGTAGAGGTATTAACTCACATGTTTGGATCAAGGAATGATTCTCCTTATCCATGGTTGCATGCTAATATGGATTCCATGCAAATTTAGCAACCGTTTGATGATCAAATGCATGTACCATATATTTTTGCATGGGTATGCCTATTCTTTAGGGAAGAATGCATATGCATGCATGGCACTAGGGATTCCTTCGTGGATGCATGCATGTGCATACATGATGTTATAGATGCCTTATTGTATGCATGCAGGTGCATGCATGGCTCTGTGGCTAAGAGTGCATGTGGGGCATCATCAAATTAAGACCTTGTCAGATCTGCATCATCAACATCATTAATGGTAGAGGAATCAAAGTTTTGTTTTATGTTTTCGAAAGAAGTGTTTTCATCTATAGCAGAGTCTTCATCACCAATGGAGGAAAATATTTCCTCATGTGTGACATATTTGTTAATGGATAAGATACAATTCTCATTTGCAATAGCTTTATCAGTAACATAAGAAGTAGATTGTTTATGTGAAACATTGTCTCAAGAATATTTGTCCATCTTGTTGAAGAAGTCTTCATTAGTTTCATGACTACTATGATAGATCGAATTCTCTATCTCCAAAGGGTGTTCTTTTAGATCATCTTCATCACCATATAATCGATTCAATGTAGTCTATATTTCATGTGGTTATTCAATACCTATGATTTGATAAGAATATCACGAGACACAAATAAACACAATCTTCCATAAGCCATGTCAGATCTGTTAATTCAATCAAACTTCTCATCCTCTAACAATGGTTCCATCTCAATTCCCATGACTATTTGGTACAACACTTTGCTCCTAAGATTAAGGAAAAGCATCGACTTCCATTCATAATAATTGTATGGAGTGAGAATGGTGGAAGTTGGGAATTCCATTCTTTCACCAATTCAATTCTTTGACATTTTTTGGCAATTTCAATTTGTGGAAAATTCTAGCACTTTTAGTCTCCCAGTAGTTTCTAACGCTTTGATCTTCAAACCTACAAAAAATTGTTCATGCACCTTCTCTAGGCCCATTGCTACTCTAATACCATGTTAAATTATTAGAGCCTGAATAGGTAAGGACCTAGCTAGAGAATAGTTGCATAAGTTTGCAAGAATTTAGAAAAAATGGAAGAAAGAATGAATTTTGTATATTCACTAGTGATGAAAGTATCAATACATAAAATAGCTAAGTTAAGCTTAACTGCATGCAAGAACTAAATCTAACTAAAGGCAAGTGTGTTTTATGATATGTTAATGTGCATGCACATCACATGCAAGCATTAAAGATCACTAAAGCTTAGTATGCTTTACGCTATGCTAATGTACACATACACCAAAATTAAATGGCCAACCAAATATCAAGATAATTATTTAGAACAAAGCAACACTAAGATACAAACTTATTGTAAGAAATACATATTAATTACGTAGAAGATGCCAAACACATTCTTAGAATGTTCTTTTGATGAACAAGATGGCTCATAAATCCATACATCAACAATTCATCTCACTGATACATATGTTGACTAGACCAAACTCACTTGTCACAAGGTTGACATCACAGAAGAATAATCATAGCAATTACTATTACATATTCTAAATTACATTTGCAGGCAAGGTAAAAAGCTTATTTTACAATACTACCTGTTGGAAACAACTCTGCCCCCTCTCTCTATATATATTTCTTTCCTTTCTTCACTCAAACTCACAATTGATATCACTAACACAACCACATTAGTAAAATGTGATTGATATACGTTGATAAAGTGTAATATGCAACGTCATTGCTTAGTACCTGCCTCTTATGCAAAAAGTAATTGATAGTAGAAGTTATTGTTAATTATTAAAACTTGTGATTTGCAAGGAGACATTTTGTAAGCGATATTATAATAGTTTAAATCTTCTTCAACTTTTGAATTTAGGTTTCTACTTCATAATATTAAAACAAAATTTTAAAATATTAAAACAAATAGAATTGTTAAATTTTTTAAGTAGGGAGGTTTTTATAGTTGAGTTCACAAAGTTAAGATTCAAAAGTGTTTAGTTAAAACCAAGAAATTTCTATTTTGCATTAAAATCATTTATAACAAAAATTTAAAATCATTTATAACAAGAAATTCCACAACAAATGACATCAATTGGCTTTTGTTTGCTCTCTATATTCTTAAATAACTAATGCATCTACAAATGCTTATAAACATTTATCTTTCATTATTTGACCACTTGATATTTCAAGGCCTTATATGACTCCTACACAAGTTGTCCATAAAATCAAACTAGCTATTAAAGGTAGGTAAAAATGTTTGAAAGAAAGTAATTTAATATCATAAAATCAAGTTAGCTATTAAATGCAAGGAAAAATGCTTGAAAGAAAAACATTATATAATATTAAATGAACACATAATTAATTATAAACATACATGTTGACTTAGGGATACCAAAGAGCTATAAAAACTTATAATAGAGAGGACATTGTTTTTTCTTATCAATACATTATATTATTTTGAAATATGTTGTTAGTAAATGAATAGTTAAGTTTTAGACATTTTATATTTTTATGAAGAAAATAATAGAAAAATATTTATAAGTATGGGGAGACTTTAAGTTATTAATAGATTAGAGAGACAATAAATGTAAAATTGAGACTATAATATCAATTCCAATTAGAAATCAATTTATGAAGGTAAAAACTAAATTTTATGATTTTTTTTCATATATCTATAATTCAACTCAAATGTTGATCATTAATCTAAAGAAGTTATATCAATGTAAGAAGAGACTCAAATACAACAAAGGTTTAGAGGGAGAACTTAGATTGCATTTTCAAAAATATCTCTATATTGAATATCAGAAATGTGTTTGTTTGATTTTTTTGTAGCTGTTGCAATAATATTAGAGTCTTAGTAGTATGGCTTAAAAATGTTTTGTTAAAGAATTCTCATTATTATTTAAGAATATTTTATTTAAGTAGTGACATAATAAGTTTAGATGTTTTTGATGTTTTTTTTAAGTAGATTATATATGTCAATATTACATATAAAGGTGAATTTATATATAAGTGATTTCACATTTAAAATATCAAAAATATATATTTTAAAAATTTTGCATAAATTTTGTAAATTATTTTCAAAAATTCCACATTAATTAAATGTCAAATATGAGTTTGACACACTTACCTAGAAATGAAACTTTCATAAATATTGACATTTGATGTGTGTATTGTTTTTCATAAATATTAAGATTTGATGTGTCTACTATTATGACAGTGCGTGACATAAATTTTTATTTTTAATTTTCATAAATATTGAGATTTGATGTGTGTATTTTTTCATAAATATGTACTATATTTTTATTTTTAATTTTCATAAATATTGAGATTTGATGTGTGTATTTTTTCATAAATATGTACTATATTTTTATTTTTAATTTTCATAAATATTGAGATTTGATGTGTGTATTTTCCATAAATATGTACTATTATGACTGAGTGGCATATACATTTTTATTTTTTATTTTCATAAATAATGAAATTTTCATAAATATTGAGATTTGATATGATATATTTTTTCATAAATATTGAAATTTGATATGTGTATTAAATATTGAGATTTGATGTGTGTATTTTTCCATAAATATGTATTATTATGACACTGAGTGGCATATACATTTTTATTTTTTTATTTTCATAAATAATGAAATTTTCATAAATATTGAGATTTGATATGATATATTTTTTCATAAATATTGAAATTTGATAGGTGTATTATTATGACACATGTCAAATAGATTTTTATTTTTTATTTTTTTATTTTAAAATAAATTTTATTTTTGATCAATTTTATTTCTAATTCATAAAATTATTCATTTCATCTATATAAAAAAAATTCAAATTTCAAAATTTATTTTTAATTTTAAAATATTTAGTTTAATAATTATATTTTTCAAACTTAAATAAACTTTAAATTTTTTTATTACCATTTTCACTTTAAAGTGATTACAATCCAATATAAAAATTAAAAAAAAAAAAACTCAACCATCAATTTTCCGGCAAATTTATTCTACTGAAAAGATGTAACATGCCCTGGGAACCTCACACGTAAAAAAAACAGGTAGTTATAATTTTTTTATTACCATTTTCACTGTAAAGTGATTACAATCCGATATAAAAATTAAAAAAATTAAACTCAACCATCAATTTTCCGGCACATTTACTCTACTGAAAAGATGTAACATGCCCTGGTAACCTCACATGTAAAAAAACAGGTAGTTAGAATTTTTTATACAAATTACCCACAAGTAATTATCCAAATCACAACTCCACATTCCTCATTAACCATTAGATATAATGTTCATTAGTACATAAAGTAAATTGCAATAGAGGACAGTAGGTTGCATATCCATGGCACATTTACTCTATTGAAAACATGTAACATGCCCCGGTAACCTCACATGTAAAAGAGCAGGCATTTAGAATTTTTTATACAAATTACCCACAAGTAATTATCCAAATCACAACTCCACATTCCTCATTGACCATTAGATATAATGTTCATTAGTACATAAAGTAAATTGCAATAGAGGACAGTGAGTTGCATATCCATTTACAGCCACTGTTGTAGCTACTATTGTAGCTGTTGTAGTATATTAACATAAACTGTTTCATGAACCTTGCATCCATTTCATGATTTCCTTAACCATATTAATTAATCACATACATGACATTATGATTATCACATCAAATAAGGAATCACCATCATCAAGGATTCAACATCATCAAACTGACACAATAAGCAATCACATCATTGAACATCGATATACCCTGGAAACCCATAGGGTGAAAACCAACAAACGTTTAATTTTATTATTAAACGCTAGTGAGGGTTTTCACCCCTCACTCAATGGCTTATAAGGGATTCCATTCCTTATCCATTTTTATAAAATATTACAATGAAATATCATTAAAATGTCACATAACTAGCTAAAAGATATTACATTTTCCATGAAACCCTTTACCTACATATCACCACTTTCTACATCCTGGTGGCATGATTGTTCTATCAAGGTGGCATGATTGTTTTATCAATGTACGATCCCGCAATTCGTATTCATGAGCGTGGACCGTTAGTTCTTTACCTACCACAATGTTAAACATCATTTTTCTTTCGCACAAACCGCCATCGTTTCCTGTCATTGTTGTCGTTAACAAACTTTGACAACAAGATTAGATACAATATTAATCAATCAATAATCAACCTCTAAACATGATCCTTTAACATCTACTCATGTGCATGAATTGTAAATATATATCACAACATGCTTCTTTTAACAATGTTGTGCACAAACAATTATCAAGCATGTCATAATAAATAACTAGTACATTTATTCAAGTAAATACTTGTTTTACTTTCCACAATTTTTACTCACACTAATGCATATTTCTCTTCAAATGATCTAACCCAATAGTTTTACAAATCCATGTTCCTCTTTACAATATATAACACAATAGTTATATCTTCATACATGTAATAAACTATTGTTTATATGCTTTTGCATATGTGTTCTTTTCACATAGTTATTTTTCAATAACCCATTATAGTTTCTCTATCTAATGTACAAAGTTATTATGCATTTGTTTCCATCAAAGTATCGTAACAAAGTCTTCATGCATTTGTTTCAACAAAGTATCATAATCAACATTTCTTTTGCCCATAAAAACTAAGATAATAATAACGGTAAGCGTTTATGCATTAAACCATGCAAATAAATCAAACTACCCAATATGCAACAACCAAATCCTTTACCTTTTTACTCACCAAAACATGTAACTTTTGCAAACTCTTGCAAAGGAATTTACACCATTAACTTATCTTTCATGCATAAAAAGATATATTCTTTCCAAAAAAGGTTCCTATGACTTGTCTCTGTGCATTTTATCTATGCATAAATTATTATATTTTCTCATAACCAAATATTTTTTTTCAAGAGAACTCTCTACCCATGAGAATATTTCACAAATTACTCTCTTCAATCATTATTCATTTCTAGGAAAGTGACTACGAAATCCCTTTTTAAGAAAAAAGAATTCATCGTATCTTTTCTTACATAATCACTTATGCATGTTATATAAAGACAATAAATGTTACTTATCTTTTAATGTAGCAAATATATATAATAAACATCTTTTCCTATATATAGTAGAAACAACCTTTAACTACATGTAGTAATATATTTTCTCGATCAAGAAAATATATATAATAATCAATATTTATCTACATGCGGTAATATATTTTCTTTACAAGGAATATATAATTTTTATTTACATGTACTGATATATTTTCTTTGCCAAAAAAATATAAAACAACAATCTCCTCTAGAATTTTACATGTCTCATACATCTCTTCTCAAGAGGATATCTTGGGTACTTAGCAAGAACCTTGTGTAATTTATCTCAAAGAAATAATAATTCTACTTAGCTTTTAACACTCTCAAGAAAATCACAAAACTACTTAACTTTTACTGTGCTATATGCATAAACTAAGCAACAAATATTTTCAACCTGCAATATTTTAATACATAGAAACTTTGCAATACCTGGCAATCATAACCCAAACTATACTTTGTGCACCAAAATAAAAAATTTACTTCAAAAAACATGGACATTATTAACCATTTCTTTCTATACACCTAAACAAAAAATATTTCAAGAGATTAATTTATCTTTTTCAGTTGTACCACCACAAGCGATCCAAAATGCAGATAGAGTAACCAGAAATCCAAAGGCATTGTGAACAGAAACACTATGAAGAATATTTGGTATCACGTCGTTGCTTGATGTCTTTGCTATCAAAACGAAAAGGCCAGCATTATATATTTAAACTACGGCTATAAGAAACCTTGAAATTTACCAATTCCACACCACAGTGGTTTATGAAAAATATGATTATATCACGGTTCCACGACATATAAAGTAAAGGTTATTGTGGTTTCGCCGAAAATCCAGGAATAAAATTACGATGCAATTGGCATCCACGTCATCTCATTAAAGCACACCATCTGAGAAGAATACACGTCGTTCGTTGTTCTGCCCAATAAAATCCGAAAACCTTTATGATACCGTACCAAAGTCTGACCACATGTTCAGACCATTTAGTGGAGAAGATTAATTGTGGTAGCCTATGTGCAGCCTGACATGGCCTATTTGTACTAGAGATAAACTTTATACTTTTATAATTATATTTTTAATTCTAAAATTTAGAGTGGTATAGATCCCTGAGATTGGGCACTCCTGATCCATTTTTGAGATTTTTAACATTTGTAAAAATTAATGTATATAATTTTTATTTTAATGCATTGTTGTAAGATAAGATTGTGTATCTATTTTAAGATATTTAAGGGGAGTTGGATTTATTAAAATGGGATTTTTAATTAGAATTAGAATTTTTAAAAAATAGGTAATTTTGATGGAAAGATGGGTTGTTATTATTTATATTAAATATAATTATTTTATAAATGTCAAATAAGTTAGTTGCAACATGTTTTGAAAAAATTAAACATATATATTTGCTGAACAAATTGTTCACCAGACAATTCGAATTGAAATTGTTGATTAAAATGAAAAAAATTAAATAGGAAAAAAATTTGCATTAATATTAAAATATTTAAGTTTAAGTTTTTAAAAATATAATTAGTAATAGGCAAATTTCACAATGCTAAACAAATGGTGCACACATGACAAAGTGTTTAAGATTATATTTTTGGATATAAAGTTTGTAGTAAGACAATCTAATTGCAATGGTATAACCTCTTTTTTTTGTGATTGGTGAAAACTAAGGTTTTAGTTTGGATGGTTGAAAGCATGGATTGTGCTCTTTTCTACTTAGCTTGATACCCTTGCTAAAATATAACTTTTTTATTACATGCAAAATATGTTATTATTTAACATTAAGGAGTTGTTTTTAGTGTGAATTTTTGGACTTTCTGAATATGACACAAAAATTTGAGGTGAAATCTTGATTTGTGTTATTTATAGTGGTTTTTTTTACTGTATATATGGATTCAGCACCGTCAGAAACCCCTAGGGCACTTGGATTGTGCAGGGTTACCCATCAAACTTGTGATTTCAAGAAATTCGTGCTGCATTTTAGAGAAATTAAACCAAAAAACCCATCCGAAAAACTTCCAAAAAATTCACTATAAACAACTCATTTAAACTTTATTTATTTTTTAATAAACATATTTGGTAAATAATTTAAGAAAAATATACATCATAAATTAAAATATCAATTATTTAGTTATCTATAGATATATATATATATAGCTATATATAACTTTAAAAAAATAGTTGTCATTTTTATATTATCAAATTTAAGAAGGGCACTTACGCTAATTTTATGTATGACAATAATAACTTGGAGGAAGTGTATTCTTACAAGTACCTAGGAATTGATATTCATCACAAGCTCAATTGGAACCATAGCATTGAGAAAAGGATTAATGGGGGGTGGAAAGCTTATTTTGGTCTTGAAAGTAATTGTAAAATAGCAAACCTTGTAATGTGGGACAAAAAGAAGTTCCTCTTTGAAACTTTAGTCACTCCTGTTATTTTATATGGCTGTGAGGTTTGGGGTTGCAGCATCTCCAGAGAATCATGGAGAAAGATTGAGCAAATCCAAAAGCGAGAAAGATTGAGCAAATCCAAAAGCGTTTTATAACTTATAACCTGAAAATTAAAAGTAATACACCCTATCCTATTCTCCTTATAGAAGCAAGTATTTCCACTATTGAGAGCCTAGCTATCATTAACTTTCTGTTGTACAAGCACAAACTCAATAACATAGACGATCATAGACTTCCTAAGCTAGCTTTAAATTCCAGCCAAAACCACCTAAGCACAAACTCAATAACATAGACGATCATAGACTTCCTAAGCTAGCTTTAAATTCTAGCCAAAACCACCTAAGGCTCAATCGAGGGTGGCATGAAGACACAAGGGCCTGGTTAAACTATTGGAAGATCAATGAGAATGATGCATTGCAAAACATAAATAACATTAAAGATATTGTTACTTCTAAGTTCAAAGAAAAAATGTGGTGTGAGAAAGATTTAGCAACTAAAAGAAAATTAAGTTATTATAAGAAGGTCATCAACCCCACCCTAGAAGATCAAAAGTATCTCTCTATTTTAACTAGCTCAAAGAAGAAAATTAATATAGCAAAGATTAGAACGAATTCTCATGAGCTCCATAGTGAAACAGGGCGTTGGGCAGTTCCTAAAACGCCATGGATGGAAAGGATCTGCCATATATGTGAGAATAGGAACATCGAGGATGAAAAACACTTCCTCTTAGAGTGCCCCGCGTACAACCACATTAGATCTCAGTTTCACAATCTTTGTTACAATACTGACCTTCCTAGCCTTTTACAATGTCAAAATTATAGTGAGCTTGGGAGGCTTCTGTCCAAGCTTTTTGAGCATAGGAATAAAATCTTAAATCAAAATAAATAATTTGTTTCTTTAGGTCCGATAGACCAATGTTTGGTTTCGGGTGGACGTTAACCATCATCATCATCATCCTCATCAATTAGATAAAATTATTTTACAAATATTAGAAATAAGCTAATTACAACATCTCTTTACGAATTTTAACAAATGTTACTGAACAACAAAAATATTTATCTCATACACATATACACACACACACACACACATATATAAAACTAAAACCATCACAATAAAAAATAAATATCTCACAAATTGTAAATTTCAATCTTTTCAATCATCAAATATAGTGTACTCTCAAATTGTAAATTTCAATCTTTTCAATCATCAAATATAGTATGGAGCATAAATTTCATATATTTTCTGTCACGCTTCCACAATTTTTTTTTATTTTTT
>APFE030978680.1:87975-100297 GCA_000404065.3 Pinus taeda
AAATTTAGAACTTAGATAAAAGGCTGGTAAGTGAGGCGGTCGGTTAGTAGTTAACCGATGCCCGAGCGAATTCATGAAGGGTGGTGATCTGTAATATATTGCCTTTATGGTTTATTACAAAGGTTAGGTGAAAGAAGCGCCTCATTATGAAATAAAATGAAGAAAAGAGAAACAGGAGCTGAGGAAAACCGAAGTTGTTGATGATGAGGAGGAGGGGGGTGAGAAGTCAAGGGAATCTTTCAATCAACAACAAATAAGCCACGAAGAATGGGAAATGATAAATCCCGACTATGTCAATCCAATGCTTTCCCGCTCTCCATCGGAATGCAGCGTTTCTCTCGGGCGATTAAGCAATGTATCTCCTGAAACATTCGCTATGTCTCCCTGGACGCTGCTGCCCACGCTGCCCTTCAATTATGCAGACGCCCCCCCTTCGTTCAGATGCGTTACTTCGATGCTCAAGCCGGGCAGTCAAATATATTCAATCGCGGTTGCGGCAGACGGGTTTCTGTACACGGGATCCAACAGCAAAGCCATAACGGTATGGAGACACCCGGATTTCCCACCACAGAATTGTCTCAAGTCTGGATCGGGCAACGTCAAGGCTCTGCTGGTTGCCGGCGATCGGATTTTCAGCGCTCATGGGGACAACAAGATACGCCTCTGGCAACGGTCGCGCCGAAATAACAAATTCCACACGCGCGTGGCCACGCTCCCCGATTTGAACAAGTTTCCCAATTTGATCAGGCCACTGATAAGTGACCACGGCACCAACATCGTGAAACACACGGGTACCGTGACCTGCCTTGCGTATAATGCAAACGACGATTTGCTGTACACGGGGTCGTGCGATAAGAGCGTGAAGGTGTGGAAAGTGTCGGAGCCCACGCGCGCCATCGAGACCATCGAAGTCCACACCGACGCCGACAATGCCATTATCGTGCGGAGCGACGGGATTCTATTCAGCGGATCAGATGACAGAACAGTGAGGGTATGGGGGCGGTCGGGTCGTGGCCAACCGAAGCACGAGCTAATCATGACTCTTAGCAATCAACGATCTGCGGTAAAAGCCCTCGCACTCGGCCCGTATTGGTTGCCCGTCGTATATGCGGGATGTTACGATGGATATATTCATTACTGGGAACAAAACCGCTTCTCCGACCGAATATTGCATTACGCCGGTCTCCTTCGAGGCCACTTTCGCCCCGTTCTCTGTCTGGAAACCGTTCGCGATCTGCTGTTAAGTGGCTCCGCTGATACAACAATTCGTGTTTGGAAAAGGGAAGCGGGCAGCACCGGAATATGTTGCATTGCAGTGATGGAAGGGCACAGCGGTCCCGTGAAATGCATAGCTGCCGTCATGAGTTTCAACGTGAATTCAGTTATCGCTTACAGTGGAAGTCTTGACGGATCGGTGAAGGTGTGGATGGGTCGTATCAAAACCACCATGGTTTCTCGTCTTACTTCGCCGCCAGGGATACGTTAGCGGCTTGGACTACGCGGCTACTATTTTTCATACGACTGAAAAAACCAATCTCTCTCTTCTCTGCGAGGGGGTGCGCTACATAACATTCTGGTTTTAACGACAGCTATTTTCTTGTTCAAATTGATCCAACAAAGTTAAAGCCACACAGAAAAACCAATGGGTTTATTTGAGGTTCTCTTTAACCGGTGAGTAGAAAATGGTCTCTCGTTCCTTGATTTCTTACGTCAATGAGCAAAACTAATGCATAATAAAGAGAGCTCCTTCAAGAGGGATGAATTTGTGTAGCGTAATTCAATAAAATGAATTTGTGTAAAACTTAAGTATAATAATGAGAGCTTCTTCAAGAGTGATGAATTTGTTCAGCATAATTCAAGATAATGGATTTGTAGAGTTTGATTTAATATGATGTTTTTAAAATTGAGAATGCAGATTTTATAAAGTTGAGATTTATTTATGAGTATGCATTTTACTCAGGGGATTCAATTTTACAGATAAAATTTGTTTTAAGAGTGTAAAGTTAAAAAAAGGTTAGTAAATGGAAAGATTTGATCTTTCTATACATAATTTTATGTTTGAGAATTTTATTGAAAGAAATTTTTTTTTTTCATTTTTTTCTTTATTTGTCAAGTTGTGGTTAAGTTCGTGTAAGATTTCAAATAGCTAAATAATCTACATCTGACACATTTAAGTGTTAAAAAAAATATTTTCAAAAAAACACTAAAAACAGAAGGTATAAAAATGTAGCCTTTAATTTCAATTAATACTTAGAAAATGAGACATTCCTAATTATAAGCAAAATAATATGGCCCTGCTTCCACATACATTGCTGCTCAATGCACAAGAAAACAAAGACAGTGAAGCACCACATACATGGGTGCTCAATGCACAAGAAAACAAAGACATTGAAGCACAAACGTGAACCCGAAGGATCCACCAACAAAGTCTCCACAGAGTTTTCCTCCAAATATATAGACAACTCCCAAATATATAGACAACTTATGATGACCCAAAAGCTTAGCTCCTATCCCCTTTAATAGGTTTGATGGACTCTCTTGAAATCTTATTTTATTATTTTCTCTAGAAAAACGAAGGCAGATCCCATAGAAAAATACTATGGTAAATACCATAGGTAAGTTTTGTCTATTTTGACCATATCAAGAAAAGAGAATATTACAAATCCTCTCGCCCAAAGATTGTTTGTCTTCAAGCAATCCACTTCTATCCATTCCACCACAAAAACATTTGTACATTGATATCAACATCCCATTGAACCCAATGTGCCATTCCACTCCTTCGTGCTAAATGATCATGATTGGATCCTTCGATACCTAGATCCCAAACAATCCTTCGGCAAATCTTTCCCTCGATAGATTCACCTGGATCCCAAACAATCTTGTTAGGTCTCTATAATACTAGAATATTCCCCTTATTGTTATCTTAGTGTAGCCCCTATTGTTATTGTTGGGCCCTTACATTATTATTGATATGTATGCTCTAATTATATTTTGACCCATTAGACCCCTATATATACAAAGGAGGTCTTATCATTTGTATTATTCAAGAGTTGTTCATTTATGTAATGTAAAGGAGGTTTTCCCCTCGAAGAGGATAATTTTTAAGTCGTTGATCTATCTTTTATTTTATTTTGTGAGCTGGTTGTGTAACATTTAGTATAAGAGCTTTGGATTTCAGGGTTTCACTGCTTCAAACAAGTCATCTTAAAATTTTCGCTATAACCTTTTTTTTTAAGAAGCTGAAATTGCAACCACGTGGAGCCAAAATCCCGATGAACTTCGTGTACGAATTTCAGATATTGGTTCGCTATAGTTTCAGAGATATGGGCTGAAGAAGTTATGGTTTTTGCATGCTCCAGAATTTAGTACTAAACAAGTGACCAAGGGAAAACAATCATAACTTTCTCTTCAAGCATTGACTTTGAATTTCAATTAACAAAAAGAGAACGAACTATAGTTTCACTTGTAGCACTTTCAGGGTTGAAAGTAAAAAAAGTGACACGTGGCACTTCGTACAAGTCTAATCTATTGAACGAGTCCATAATCAGGTCATCGTAGGATATTGGGCACATTAGGGCTTCACTAACAAAGCAATACCATATCACATGCATTCATATTGGGGCATAAAAAACGAGGAAAAAATGAAATAATATATTTAGCATATAATAGGGGGTAAAGGGCTTTTATATGTTGTATAGCAATGTGTATTATGAGGTATTGTTTATACAATAAATTTTCCACGTGGAGGCAAAAAACAAGTGGGCTAGAGAAATAGAGGTTCAAGAGTATTGTGGGAGTTTCGAGAGTGGGAGGGAGAAAGAAAAACTATGGTAATATCAGGTCCATGGTAGTTTAATATTCAAATCTATGGCCTTAGTATTCACATGCAATTCATGGTAATGTTAAGTGATGTTCTCCTTTATCTTTTATTTTCATTATTTTACTTAAATTTTTAACATTACCATGAAATGAGTGAGGATGTTTACATAAAATCCAGCAGACTTATTAGTTTTTCAAGATTTCAGGATTGGGGGGATTGCAATGTTTCCATTGGATTCTGTAACATACTAGGGTATGGAACTCATATTTTATCAAAAGAACCAAGCCCTATATGTGCTTGGATGATAGTGACATTGGTTGCCAAACTCCTCTATCATGACCTTACTAAAAATGTACCTGTCACTCAAATGGAATATTGCCTTGACATGCTACATTTTTTCTATCTTATGTTAATGCTTAGAGGGTGATATTAATGACAAAGTTCCCAACATAGGCAATGATTTTTATGATATGTACGTATTTTTTGTAGCATGATTTTTTTAGGTGCTAGAGGCCATCCAAAGCCTATTTATTGATGTATTTTCGGTTAAGAGATGTATTGTACACGATGTTATTTTGGTTCTGTACCCTTACATGTTATATAAATGAGAACTTGTAATTTGCGGACCTACGGTTGATGAATATTATAACTACTATATGAATTGTGTTATATGGTTTAATCCATGCTTTTATGTTTTTATCACAAATTCATCATTATACAAGATTTTGTTGACATGTATGCATCAATATATATATATATATATATAAATATATATAATATATATATATTATTATATATATATATATATATATATATATATATATATATATATATATATATATAATATATATATATATAATTCATTCCCAAAATCGCTCCCAACCTAGGAGATTTTGAAAATTTCACTCGCTCCTGCTTCCACTCCCACTTCCCACTTCTACTCTCGCTTCTTGCTTTTGCTCTCGCTCACAAGCAGTCTTGCTCTAGAACATACATGCATCATATTATTAATACTTATATGATCTATGTCTAATGTGTGTTAAGATTTCTTACCTATTGCTACGCTAGTGATCCTCCCAATGATGGGGCAATAGAGAAGACAATAAATATGGTAACTTCACCCTTTCCTTACATTATTGATGAATAGGTTGAACAAAAGTGACAATGATATAGACTATTGCTTAGTAGAGGGCACATCCATGCCATAGGAGATAGTGAAATATACTATAATTTGGAAGAGAGTGCATGCATTCTAAGGGCACACATGTCACACCTTCAATTAATTCTAGTTTAAATGTTTTTTCAAATTTAGCAATTTTAGTTTTGGATGGAGTTTTTCTATTATTAGAGCTTTTTTTTTGTTATTTTTAGCATGGATGATATTTTATGACTAAGACGGTGTAGATCCTTACTAAATTAGAATAATTATGCATGAAAAATTCCCATCTTAGGTAGAGGACACATATCTCAGGGAAGGGATGCATGATTGCATGCTCCAGTTCATGTTTTGATAGAGACACACTTACTTGGCACTCTTACCATGCAACTATGGTGCACTAGGTGATCAGGACAGACTATGATTTGACAAAGTCCAACCAGATAGGATTTTCCATGTGTCCATATTCATTATACTTTCTCTCCTCTTCCTATTCTATAATAGAGATGAAAAGTGTGCCATTGTGTTGGTTATCGATGTTTTTTTTTTTTTTTTTTTTTTTTTTTTTTTTTTATCAGTATTCAATAGAAGATAGATGCAATTGAGAGTTCAAATCTATGTATTTTCCTTTCAAATTTTCCACAATATGTATTTTTAAATCAACCAACTTATATGTGCCTCTTTTTAATTGAAACTTTCAAGTTTTTAGCTACCTATTATTTAGGTTATTCTTCTTAGGTGCATAATCTTCTTACCATTGTTAATGAAAATAAAGGGATATAAATATAAAGGGGTGTAAAAAATGTTTATGAAAAAATGAATACCAACAATATCTAGTGAAAGTAGGGGATTTTTGAATTGGGAAGGTGTATTGAGTTAGTATTGGTAGGGGGTTAAATAAAGTGATTTTTAGAAGTATTTTCCAATATGTAGTCAAATTAAGGGTAATTTTTAATATGCCACGAATGCACATGCTATGCTAGAGGTTCATTGAGTGAATCCTCCATAATTGGGCATAACTTTATCTTGAAGAATCCAATTTTGATCTAACTTATGGCATTGGAAAGAATACTGAGAGGGCTACAATGTGATGAAATTTCAGACATTGTAGAGTTGAAATTACGAAGTTAAAACCATTTCGCTGCTTAGTACCTGCCTCTTATGCAAAAAGTAATTGATAGTAGAAGTTATTGTTAATTATTAAAACTTGTGATTTGCAAGGAGACATTTTGTAAGCGATATTATAATAGTTTAAATCTTCTTCAGCTTTTGAATTTAGGTTTCTACTTCATAATATTAAAACAAAATTTTAAAATATTAAAACAAATAGAATTGGTAAATTTTTTAAGTAGGGAGGTTTTTATAGCTGAATTCATAAAGTTAAGATTCAAAAGTGTTTAGTTAAAACCAAGAAACTTCTATTTTGCATTAAAATCATTTATAACAAAAATTTAAAATCATTTATAACAAGAAATTCCACAACAAATGACATCAATTGGCTTTTGTTTGCTCTCTATATTCTTAAATAACTAATGCATCTACAAATGCTTATAAACATTTATCTTGCATTATTTGACCACTTGATATTTCAAGGCCTTATATGACTCCTACACAAGTTGTCCATAAAATCAAACTAGCTATTAAAGGTAGGTAAAAATGTTTGAAAAAAAATAATTTAATATCATAAAATCAAGTTAGCTATTAAGTGCAAGGAAAAATGCTTGAAAGAAAAACATTATATAATATTAAATGAACACATAATTAATTATAAACATACATGTTGACTTAGGGATACCAAAGAGCTATAAAAATTTATAATAGAGAGGACATTGTTTTTCTTATCAATACATTTTTTATTTTGAAATATGTTGTTAGTAAATGAATAGTTAAGTTTTATATTTTTATGAAGAAAATAATAGAAAAATATTTATAAGTATTGGGAGACTTTAAGTTATTAATAGATTAGAGAGACAATAAATGTAAAATTGAGACTATAATATCAATTCCAATTAGAAATCAATTTATGAAGGTAAAAACTAAATTTTATGATTTTTTTTTTCATATATCTATAATTCAACTCAAATGTTGATCATTAATCTAAATAAGCTATATCAATGTGAGAAGAGACTCAAATACAACAAAGGTTTAAAGGAGAACTTAGATTGCATTTTCAAAAATATCTCTATATTGAATATCAGAAATGTGTTTGTTTGATTTTTTTATGCTGTTAAAAAATGTTTTCGGGGTTAAAGAATTCTCATTATTATTTAGAATATTTTATTAAGTAGTTGGACATAATACGTTTGGATTTTTTTATTGTGGTTAAAAAATGTTTGTTAAAGAATTCTCATTATTATTTAAGAATTTTATTAAGTAGTGACATAATACGTTTAGATGTTTTTTTTTTTAGCTAGACTTACTTATATGTTCAAATTATTACATTATAAAGTGAATTTGTATATATAAGTGATTTCACATTTTAAAATATCAAAAAATATATATTTTTAAAAATTTGAATAAATTTATGTAAATTATTTTCAAGATTCCACATTAAATAAATGTCAAATATGAGTTTGACACACTTACCTAGAAATGAAATTTTGATAAATATTGACATTTGATGTGTGTATTGTTTTTCATAAATATTAAGATTTGATGTGTCTACTATTATGACATTGGGTGACATATAAATTTTTATTTTTAATTTTCATAAATATTGAAATTTGAATGTGTGTATTTTCATATAATTTTTTTTTTTAATATTCATAAATATTTGAAGATTTTGATGTGGTGTAATTTTTCATAAATACTGTACTATATTTTTATTTTTAACATTCTTCATAAATATTGAGATTTGATGTGTGTTTTTCTATAAATATGTACTATTATGACTGAGTGGCATATACATTTTTATTTTTTATTTTCATAAATAATGAAATTTTCATAAATATTGAGATTTGATATGATATATTTTTTCATAAATATTGAAATTTGATATGTGTATTAAATATTGAGATTTGATGTGTGTATTTTTCCATAAATATGTATTATTATGACACTGAGTGGCATATACATTTTTATTTTTTTATTTTCATAAATAATGAAATTTTCATAAATATTGAGATTTGATATGATATATTTTCATAAATTATTGAAATTTGCATATGTGTAATTATTGACAACATATCAAATAGATTTTTATTTTTTATTTTTTTATTTTTAAAATAAATTTATTTTTGCATTAAAATTTATTTCTAATTCCATAAAATTATTCATTTCATCTAAAATTCAATTTCAAAAATTTATTTTTAATTTTTAAAATATTATAGTTTAATAATTATATTTTTCAAAACCTCTAAAATAACTTTATAATTATTTTATTTTACCGATTTTCACTGGTAAAGTGATTACCAAGTTCCGATATAAAAATTAAAAAAATTAACTCACCATCAATTTTCTGGCACATTTACTCTATTGAAAACATGTAACATGCCCCTGTAACCTCACATATAAAAGCAGATAGTTAGAATTTTTTATACAAATTACCCACAAGTAATTATCCAAATCACAACTCCACATTCCTCATTAACCATTAGATATAATGTTCATTAGTACATAAAGTAAATTGCAATAAAGGAGAGTAAATTGCATACCTATTGACAGCCACTGTTGTAGTATATTAACATAAATTGTTTCATGAACCTTGCATCCATTTCATGATTTCCTTAACCATATTAATTAATCACATACATGATTATCACATCAAATAAGGAATCACCATCATCAAGGATTCAACATCATCAAACTGACACAATAAGCAATCACATCATTGAACATCGATATAACCCCGTAGGGTGAAAACCAACAAACGTTTAATCTTATTATTAAACGCTAGTGAGGGTTTTCACCCCTCACTCAATGGCTTATAAGGGATTCCATTCCTTATCCATTGTTATAAAATATTACAATGAAATATCATTAAAATGTCACATAACTAGCTAAAAGGTATTACATTTTCCATGAAACCCTTTACCTACATATCACCACTTTCTACACCATGGTGGCATGATTGTTCTATCAAGGTATGATCCGTATTCATGAGCGTGAACCTTTAGTTCTTTACCTACCACAATGTTAAACATCATTTTTCTTTGGCACAAATCGCTATCGTTTCCTGTCATCATTTCCTATCATTGTTATCGTCAACAAGCTTTGACAACAAGATTAGATACAATATTAATCAATCAATAATCAACCTCTAAAGATGATCTTTTAACATCTACTCATGTGCATGAATTGTAAATATATATCACAACATGCTTCTTCTAACAATGTTGTGCACAAAAAATTATCACGCATGTCATAATAAATAACTAGTACATTTATTCAAGTAAGTACTTGTTTTACTTTCCACAATTTTTACTCACACTAATGCATATAATAAATAACTAGTACTTTTATTCAAGTAAATACTTGTTTTACTTTCCACAATTTTTATTCACACTAATGCATATTTCTCTTCAAATGATCTAACCCAATAGTTTTACAAATCCATGTTCCTATTTACAATATATAACACAATAATTATATCTTCATACATGTAATAAACTATTGTTTATATGCTTTTGCATATGTGTTCTTTTCACATAGTTATTTTTCAAGAACCCATCAAAGTTTCTCTATCTAATCTACAAAGTTATTATGCATTTGTTTCCATTAAAGTATGTAACAAAGTCCTCATGCATTTGTTTCAACAAAGTATCATAATCAACATTTCTTTTGCACATAAGAACTAAACTAAGATAATAATAACGGTAAGCGTTTATGCATTAAACCGTGTAAATAAATCAAACTACCCAATATGCAACAACCAAATCCTTTACCTTTTTACTCACCAAAACATGTAACTTTTGCAAACTTTTGCAAAGGAATTAACACCATTAACTTATCTTTCATGCATAAAAAGATATATTCTTTCCAAAAAAGGTTCCTATGACTTGTCTCTGTGCATTTTATCTATGCATAAATTATTATATTTTCTCATAACTAAATATTGTTTTCCAAGAGAACTCTCTACCCATGAGAATATTTCACAAATTACTCTCTTCAATCTTTATTCATTTCCACGAAAAGGACTATGAAATCCCTTTTTAAGAAAAGAGAATTCATCCTATCTTTTCTTACATAATCAGTTATGCATGTTATATAAAAACAATAAATGTTACTTATCTTTTAATGTAGCAAATATATATAATAAACATCTTTTCCTATATATATATAGTAGAAACAACCTTTAACTACATGTAGTAATATATTTTCTCTACCAAGAAAATATATATAATAATCAATATTTATCTACATGCGGTAATATATTTTCTTTACAAGAGGAATATATAATCTTTATTTACATGTACTAATATATTTGCTTTGCCAAAAAAATATAAAACAACAATCTCCTCAAGAACTTTACATGTTTCATACATCTCTTCTAAAGAGGATATCTTAGGTACTTAGCAAGAACCTTGTGTAATTTGTCTCAAAGAAATAATAATGCTACTTAGCTTTTAACACTCTTAAGAAAATCACAAAACTACTTAGCTTTCACTGTGCTATGTGCATAAACTAAGCAACAAATATTTTCAACCTGCAATATTTTAATACATAAAAAACTTTGCAATACCTCGCAATCATAACTCGAACTATACTTTGTGTACCAAAATAATACTTTGTGTACCAAAATAAAAATTTTTAAAAGAACATGAACATTATTAACCATATTTTTCTATAAACATAAACAAAGAATATTTCAATTTTTTTTTTTTTTAATCCAGTTGTACCACCACAAGCCATCCAAAATGCAGACAGAGTAACCAGAAATCCATAGGCATTGTGAACGGAAACACCATGAAAAATATTTGGTATCACGTCCGGCTACGGCTAGTATAGTTAAACTATGGCTATAAGAAACCTTGAAATTTTACCTATTTCACACCAGAGTCGTTCATGAAAAATATGATTATATCACGGTTCCACCACATATAAAGCAAAGGTTATTGTGGTTTCGCCGAAAATCCAGGAATAAAATTACGATGCAATTGGCATCCACGTTATCTCATTAAAGCACACCATCTGAGAAGAATATACGTCGTTCGTTGTTCTGCCCAATAAAAACTGAAAACCTTTCAGACCATTTAGTGGAGAAGATTAATTGTGTAGTCCATGTGGAAAACTCTTAATAGTTAATGCGCTTTGACATGCGTTTTGGATAGCTCGATATAATATTTTGTTTTTTTTTTTTCTAGTCATCACCACGCGCGTGTTATATTTCACTATTGAGAGTGTATGTCAGAGCGTATTAACTTTTCTATAGAGTTGGAAATAGGAATTTCCGCCCATATACAAGTTGACATGCCTTGTTTGTACTAGAAATAAACTTTATACTTTTATAATTATATTTTTAATTCTAAAATTTAGAGTTGTATAGATCCCTGAGATTGGGCACTCCTGGTCCATTTTTGAGATTTTTAACATTTGTAAAAATTAATGTATATAATTTTTATTTTAATTCATTGTTGTAAGATAAGATTTTGTATCTATCTTAAGATATTTAAGGGTAGTTGGATTTATTAAAATGGATTTTTAATTAGAATCAATTTTTTTTTAAAATAGGTAATTTTATGGAAAGATGGGTTGTTATTAGTTATATTAAATTAATTATTTTATAAATGTCAAATAAGTTAGTTACAACAGGTTTGGTGAAAAATTAAACATATATATTTGCTGAACAAATTGTTCACCAGGACAATCCGAGATTGAAAATTGTGTTAAAATTGAAAAAAATTAAACGAGAAAAGAATTTACATTAATATTAAACTATTTAAGTTTAAGTTTTTAAAAATATAATTATTAATAGGCAAATTTCATAATGCTAAACAAATGGTGCACACATGACAAAGTGTTTAAGATTATATTTATGATAAAGTGTTTAAGATTATATTTTTGGATATAAAGTTTATAGTAAGACAATCTAATTGCAATGGTATAATCTCTCTTTTTTTGTGATTGGTGAAAACTAAGGTTTTAGTTTGGATGGTTGAAAGCATGGATTGTGCTCTTTTCTATTTAGCTTGATACCTTGTTAAAATATAACTTTTTTATTACATGCAAAATATGTTATTATTTAACATTAAGGAGTTGTTTTTAGTGTGATTTTTTGGACTTTTTGAATATGACACAAAAATTTGAGGTGAAATCTTGATTTGTGTTATTTATAGTGGTTTTTTTTTACTGTATATATGGATTCAGCACCGTCAAAAACCCCTAGGTCATTTGGATTGTGCAAGGTT